>JARPMJ010003737.1:0-87549 GCA_033366665.1 Phoxinus dragarum
TGATTTTTTTGGGACCGTATCAGTGAACACCCCTGACCACTCGGTGAGTTTCACGTCTTTGTAAACTAAAGTTTAATGTGTTTTTAGGAAGGATCTTCCAGTGCACATAGACAACCATTGTGGGGGTGGGGGGGAGCGAAATAAATCTAAAAATCTCGGGACAGCAGCATGTGTCCCAAATTTTAATCTTAACCGTTCTATTTCATCAGATACGATCTGTAAACAGGGCTTGTCCTTTAACGCGCCAGACGCTCAATTCGGGCCATTCGCGCGAACTTGACGCGTGAATGAGGCGTATTCACGTCTACCGCGCCCGCACTCTACGCCTCATTCACGCCGCAGGAATTTTTACACGCGTAACGCATCTTTGCATTGACTCAACATTGAAATCACTCGCGCCTGACGCGCTATTCGCGTCCGTTGTGAATGCACCATTAGAGATCCCACTAAATGTTCATTCATGATGTCACTGGTAACTGGCAAAGCTCTTGAATGGGCATCAGCGGTGTGGGATCAGAGTGAGCGATTGAGAACCTCATTTGATTATTTCTCTAAAGGCTGGTTCACACGGCAGGATAATTAGGCCGATTTTAGCCCCGATTCACCCCTTCCGACAATCTTAAGGATGCTCCGATTATCGTAAAATAATCTGATCAGATATTCCTGCCGTGTGTGGTGTGTTAAGACTGCTCTCGTCTGCTCGGAAGGACGACGATCTCAAATCGGGGATATCCAACACGTTGGATTTTTTAGGCCCGATTTCTCCTCGTGTGTGGTGTCCCCCGGGGACAAACGAGCATGCAGCCTGTGACTGTGGCGTGTAGCCAATCAGAAAGCCAGGTGACGAGGCGGCGAGGAAGCACCGGGAAACAAAATCAAAACAGCCGGCGGCATGGCGCAACAGAAAGTCTCCACTTCTTTGACCATCGCCTTTTCTTTTGATAAAAAATTTTTGTCGGTTAAAAACAAACTACAAACTATGGCCACTGCATCCTCTTCGTCCGCCATGATTGTTTACTCTGAAGTCACGTTTGATCTCGAGGGATTTCGCGAGATTTCCCGTCTGACCTGGGAATGCTCGGGAGTCAAATCGGTTCGTGTGTGATGTGTTGATTTTGCCGTGTGGCTGCACACCACACATTGTACGACCAAAACTGTTAGACCCGTGATTTTTTATCGCCGTGTGTGGGGTCTCTCAGGTTTGGAAAATCGGCAGACAATTTTAAAATCGTCCCGTGTGAACCAGGCTTAAAGGTAGGGTTGGTAATCCTGTTCAGAAACATTTTTTTTTATACTGGGTGAAATGGTCCTTCCATTCTGATAGTAGTCAATACATTATGTGTTCAGAAAAAGGAATGAAAACAAATCTGACCTCTGTAGCAGCTGTAGGACAGTAAAAAACTCTGACCAATCACTGCCATTCGGTGCGAATGTAAAGAACCAATCAGATGCCTTCATGTCTCGTGCCCGAGCACCACTGCGTGCACAGCAGTGATGCGCGGGTCAATGTATAAACAACCCGCACCCGACAGACGTTTTCAACTAACCCGCCCGCAACTCGGACCGCAAAGGCTTGATTTATTCATTTATTTCGTTTCATTTTCTTAACAATTAAGATGCTGCATGTGTTTATCCAGTCTAATCGAGACTGCGTCTCTCCCCTTATGCGTCTCTCCCCGGACTTTACCAACAAAACCCCCGCCCCCTCTCAGCAAATAGGCTACATAAAACTGACATTACTGAGCTATATGCGTTTAAAAGTAGCCTATTAAAATGGCACAATGGCATTGCTCAGTTCAACGCGTTGGGAAATCGGGCATTTTGTCCCGCGTCAGCTTTTATTCAAAAGTTAATAACGCGCTCAACATTCAAAAGGTAAATAAGGATTTCCCACTTTCATCTGCAGACTGCTCGTGCGTCATCCTCGCGCATTCAGCCAATAAAGTGTAGACCTATGTATTTCATAGAACATTGTGTCTAGTACTATATAAATTACAAAGGTAAACGACCCGACCGACCGCGACCCGAATATCATTAAAAATATTTTTGGATGACTCATAACCGCGGGTAACCGCAGGCACCCGCTCATTTTGGATCAACCCGCGCATCACTGGTAGGTACAGCTGACTCCAAATGTGGATGCGCGTTCATGTTTGTGGGGGGGCGTAGCTTTGGACGGAGCACGGACAGGAGGGGGCGGAGCTTAGAAGAGGTGCCACTTTCAAATCTGGCTAGCTCTCCAACATTACCTACTCTAGCTTTAAGCAAATACAATAAGTTTTAGAATATCCTATCGGGAGGGAGAGATGTTTTGTTGCAGTTGCTACAGTTACGCCAAGGTAATCGTCCAGCAGCTGATTATGCCCTCAAGTTTCATACAGCGGCATAAAGTGGCTAAAAAGTGAGGTAGCGCTGAGAACAAGGCCTCAGTCAGACATTGCAGACTGAACTAGCATGCAAAGATGTGGATTCAGATCTCAGTCAATTGATTTCAATGACAATAAAGTCAAGTCACCTTCAATTATATAGCGCTTTTAACACCAGGAGGGATGAATACCATCTCTTTTCAACAGGTCAGATCTGCCACAAAAACTTAATCTTCTACGCCAGGGATAGGCAGCTTCGGTCCTGGAGGGCCACTGTCCTGCAGAGTTTAGCTTCAGCCCTGATAACACCTCACCTGCCTGTATCTATCTAGTAATCCTGAAACATTGATTGTCTTGTTCAGGTGTGTTTCATTAGGGTTGGAGCTAAACTCTGCAGGACAGTGGCCCTCCAGATCGAAGTTGCCTATCCCTGTTCTACGCAATAACCCAACAAGTTGATTTGCAAGCTCAACTTTTCCCCCAGCTACGAATATTCAAGAACCAGCTGAACCCATGCAGATCAGATTCACCAAAGTGTCTGTGGAGGAACGCTAATGACATCGAGTGAACCGCCTATGCTTCTAGTGTGGCCAACCAGGTCATCAGTGTTGTTCATGTCCTAACAAACCCGTCCAGACTAGAGTACATCTTTTACTACTATTTACTAAGAGTTTCTCTCTTCTCCTCACTTACCTATGCTAATTCTTCTCAATGTGTTCCTCCAGTGCTTGTTGACTCTGGCTCTGGAGTAAATTTAATCCGTCATGAACTGGTCCATGAATCCCTGTCATCCTTTGCATACCACCTCTTAATATAACTGCCATTAATATTCCAACCTATTGGAGTGGGAATTACTCATCAAACTGTTCCTGTTATGGTCAAGATAGGCCTATTCCACTCAGAAACTATATCTCTTGTATCAGCAACGCCCCAGCATCAGGTGGTTCTGGGAAACCCATGGCTAACTATTCACAATCCACAGATTTCTTGGAATTGCAAGGAGCCACACAATGGTCTCCACAACGTTATTCTCATTGCCTCCAACTCCCCTGTTTAACCACAAGCACTGAGAGTCATGTGACTAACGAAGCTGTTAAAACAACACCAAGAACCCTTTCCTCTGCGGTCGCCCTACAGGTTGGAGGCGGAATTATCCATTACCGCTGTCGTAAATCATTTAGATTACTGTCGCATGCACGCTCGCTGTTTATCCTGCACCGGCTTTGGAATGAATGATGTCCACAGACAACACTGTAAAAAATTATCGTGATTTTAACGGTAAAATATTTTATAAAAACTGTTAATTGGTTAACAGCAAGTTTCCTTACTATATACGGTAAATAACTGTGATAGATCTAATGGTACATTTTATGTAATTTTACTGTAAAATATCATTAAATTTACAGTTTTTGAAAGTGAAAAGAACAACTCATTGTATAATTTACAGTGAAAAAACTTCCCACAATTCCGTGTGACACTTCACATTTGACGTATTTTTGTTTAATTAACTGTTTCTTCATAGTTTTTTTTCTAATCAGTTATGTACATTAGGGTTTTATGTTACATTTAATGTTGTTAAATTAATGTTTATTGCATTTTAAAAATTTCATGTGTGTTACCATGATGGTGTTTAATGTTTGTGTGAATGAAACTGTGCATTCTTTATATTAGTAGTTACTTTGGAAGAGCTGCTTGTGATGAGTTTTGCATGATCATGTGACTCTCATCAATGCTGTGTGATTGTTGGTTGTCAGTGTATGGTACAAAACAGATATTAATACTTCAATAGGATGGTAAATTAACATTATATCAGATAATGAAATACGGTTTATTACTGTAAATTTAAAATGAAGTCTGTAAACCTAAAATGTTGCTACCGTATTTTATACTGTATAAAATATTTGTATACTGTTTAAAAAAAAATCCGTTAAATTTACGGTAAAATACCACCAGCTGTAGTTGCCAGTAATTTGGCAACTACAGCTGGTGGTATTTTACCGTAAATTTAACGGATTTTTTTTTTACAGTGCATGATTTTAGGAAAGTATGATGTATTTCGACATCAGAAACTAAGAAAAACAAAATAATGACTATTGTAAAGCTTGACGTAAAGCAAGTTTTCTTATGTCTCATTAGAACTACAGAAACGCGACCCGATCTGGCAATCTTACATAGTGTGGTTATAGCCGATAGAGGACCGCAAAAAACCGCATAAGTGCCGTTCACCCTACGTTACGACTTGATGAACCAATGAAACGATTTTGGCAACATTATTTTAAGGTAAAAAATCTTCCTTAGTGTTGCTTTAATATCCCCTCATCGCCCCTGGGACGGCGCAATCAAGTTGTTACTGTGTTTATTAAAACACCGCATATGGATTCAACTACTCACCCGAGTCAGTCATCGTTACAATTATTTGATTGTACTGGAAATGAATATGTTTCATAAAATAAAGTGATACATGTCATGAATTTATTAAATTATTTAAAAAGGAAATAATGCACTTGGACCCAAAAATATGCACATCATGTCATTGACGCATAGGTAGATAAACTTGTTGTTTTATATTGTCAGTGTAATTTCTGTGGGTGGATTTGTGTATACTGTATACATTTCCTTTCTTCTGAGTGTTTTGTGAGGAAGTTAGCAGGCTTTACTTGATCATGACGAACTGAAAGACTGGAGACGAACTTTGGCAAGTGTTTCTATCAAAACGGTGGGAAACAGTCACGCGTCACCTCACAGCAAGAAGGACTCCAGTGACCCGACAAGCTGTTAGGAGAATGGATGGATGGGCATTTCCTGATAAACAGCAAGCATCACATGTATTCGATCACCGCAGGTACAGTATTATCGCACACTCAAGCTCAAAATGCTCATGTTCAACAGAAATACATGAAATAAGTTATTTTGGTGTGCTTAAAACTTATATAATTCCCTTCTTTCTATCTTTTACTGGATGACCCATTCTCATTTGCCATTAAGAGCAATATATGAAGAAATAATATTTTTGAAGTGGATATGAAGCTGTTACCAAGCACGACCTGCATTGTAATCCTCTTTATAAAAGCTCTTCTGAGAGAAATTTTAATGAGTAACTTCTGTCATGTTAATTACAAATGAAATTCCACGAGGACGAAGATTTCCGCTGACAAATAATTCAGTCTAATGAGTTGGAATGTGGTATTACAATTCACACAGTCTTTAAAACCAAATTAATTGAAATCATTAATCAAAAATAATCATTATTGGAAGCAAATAGTAACAAAGACAAAAAAGGAACATATAAACATATACAAATCTTAAATGACTGGTGAGCTAATTATTCTAAACTACAACTTTCCTGACACGATAAAAAAATAACAAGCATGAAAGATTCGTCTCTGTTCTCTGGCACTATGAGGAAACACCTTTCTCCTAAAAATACTGAAGTATTGGAAAATTAAGAAATTGGAATAACTCTGTTACATCACAATGGCAATCAGGTACACACATTGGGGCGGGATCCAGTGGTGGAACTAAACTTTTATGGCGGTGGCCAAGGGTACTTTAGGGGCCCATAGACCGTGAAAGAATATCATGCAGAACATAATTGAAAACTGATACTGAGCTTCTCAAGAACCAATGAGGTTCATCCTTGTGTTTCGCATCACATTTGAGCTTCTCAAGAACCAATGAGGTTCATCCTTATTACACAGCATGTTTGAGCTTCAGCAAAAACCAATGAGTGTTCATTCTCGTGTTACGCAACACGTTTGAGCTTCAGCAAGAACCAATGAGGTTCATTCTCGTGTTACGCATCACGTTTAAGCTTCAGCGAGAACCAATGAGGTTCATTCTTGTGTTACGCAACACGTTTGAGCTTCAGCGAGAACCAATGAGGTTCATTCTCGTGTTACGCAACACGTTTGAGCTTCAGCGAGAACCAATGAGGTTCATCCTTGTGTTACGCAACACGTTTGAGCTTCAGCGAGAACCAATGAGGTTCATTCTCGTGTTACGCAGCACGTTTGAGCTTCAGCGAGAACCAATGAGGTTCATTCTCGTGTTACGCAGCACGTTTGAGCTTCAGCAAGAACCAATGAGGTTCATTCTCGTGTTACGCAACACGTTTGAGCTTCAGCGAGAACCAATGAGGTTCATCCTTGTGTTACGCAACACGTTTGAGCTTCAGCGAGAACCAATGAGGTTCATTCTCGTGTTTACGCAGCACGTTTGAGCTTCAGCGAGAACCAATGAGGTTCATTCTCGTGTTACGCAACACGTTGAGCTTCAGCGAGAACCAATGAGGTTCATCCTTGTGTTACGCAGCACGTTTGAGCTTCAGCAAGAACCAATGAGGTTCATCCTTGTGTTACGCAGCACGTTTGAGCTTCAGCGAGAACCAATGAGGTTCATTCTTGTGTTACGCAACACGTTTGAGCTTCAGCGAGAACCAATGAGGTTCATTCTCGTGTTACGCAGCACGTTTGAGCTTCATCAAGAACCAATGAGGTTCATCCTTGTGTTACGCAACACGTTTGAGCTTCTCAAGAACCAATGAGGTTCATTCTCGTGTTACGCAGCACGTTTGAGCTTCATCAAGAACCAATGAGGTTCATCCTTGTGTTACGCAACACGTTTGAGCTTCAGCGAGAACCAATGAGGTTCATTCTCGTATTACGCAACACGTTTGAGCTTCAGCGAGAACCAATGAGGTTCATCCTTGTGTTACGCAGCACGTTTGAGCTTCAGCAAGAACCAATGAGGTTCATTCTTGTGTGACGCAGCACGTTTGAGCTTCAGCAAGAACCAATGAGGTTCATTCTTGTGTTACGCAACACGTTTGAGCTTCAGCGAGAACCAATGAGGTTCATTCTTGTGTCACGCAGCACGTTGAGCTTCTCAAGTACCAATGAGGTTAATTCTTGTGTGACGCAACACGTTTGAGCTTCTCAAAAACCAATGAGGTTCATTCTTGTGTGACGCAACACGTTTGAGCTTCTCAAAAACCAATGAGGTTCATTCTTGTGTTACGCAACACGTTTGAGCTTCTCAGGAACCAATGAGGTTCATTCTTGTGTCACGCAGCACGTTTGAGCTTCTCAAGTACCAATGAGGTTAATTCTTGTGTGACGCAACACGTTTGAGCTTCTCAAGAACCAATGAGGTTCATTCTTGTGTTACGCAACACGTTTGAGCTTCTCAGGAACCAATGAGGTTCATTCTTGTGTCACGCAGCACGTTTGAGCTTCTCAAGTACCAATGAGGTTAATTCTTGTGTGACGCAACACGTTTGAGCTTCTCAAGAACCAATGAGGTTCATTCTTGTGTTACGCAGCACGTTTAAGCTTCAGCAAGAACCAATGAGGTTCATTCTTGTGTTACGCAGCACGTTTAAGCTTCAGCAAGAACCAATGAGGTTCATTCTTGTGTTACGCAGCACGTTTAAGCTTCAGCAAGAACCAATGAGGTTCATTCTTGTGTTACGCATCACGTTTAAGCTTCAGCAAGAACCAATGAGGTTCATTCTTGTGTGATGCAGCACGTTTGAGCTTCTCAGGAACCAATGAGGTTCATTCTTGTGTTACGCAGCACGTTTCAGCTTCAGCAAGAACCAATGAGGTTCATTCTTGTGTCACGCAGCACGTTTGAGCTTCTCAGGAACCAATGAGGTTCATTCTTGTGTTACGCAGCACGTTTGAGCTTCTCAGGAACCAATGAGGTTAATTCTTGTGTGATGCAGCACGTTTGAGCTTCTCAGGAACCAATGAGGTTCATTCTTGTGTTACGCAGCACGTTTCAGCTTCAGCAAGAACCAATGAGGTTCATTCTTGTGTCACGCAGCACGTTTGAGCTTCTCAGGAACCAATGAGGTTCATTCTTGTGTTACGCAGCACGTTTGAGCTTCTCAGGAACCAATGAGGTTCATTCTTGTGTGATGCAGCACGTTTGAGCTTCTCAGGAACCAATGAGGTTCATTCTTGTGTTACGCAGCACGTTTCAGCTTCAGCAAGAACCAATGAGGTTCATTCTTGTGTTACGCAGCACGTTTGAGCTTCTCAGGAACCAATGAGGTTCATTCTTGTGTTACGCAGCACGTTTGAGCTTCTCAAGAACCAATGAGGTTAATTCTTGTGTGACGCAGCACGTTTGAGCTTCTCAAGAACCAATGAGGTTCATTCTTGTGTGATGCAGCACGTTTGAGCTTCTCAAGAACCAATGAGGTTCATTCTTGTGTTACGCAGCACGTTTGAGCTTCTCAGGAACCAATGAGGTTCATTCTTGTGTTACGCAGCACGTTTGAGCTTCTCAAGAACCAATAAGGTTCATTCTTGTGTTACGCAGCACGTTTGAGCTTCTCAGGAACCAATGAGGTTAATTCTTGTGTGACGCAGCACGTTTGAGCTTCTCAAGAACCAATGAGGTTCATTCTTGTGTTACGCAGCACGTTTGAGCTTCTCAGGAACCAATGAGGTTCATTCTTGTGTTACGCAGCACGTTTGAGCTTCTCAAGAACCAATGAGGTTCATTCTTGTGTTACGCAGCACGTTTGAGCTTCTCAAGAACCAATGAGGTTCATTCTCGTGTTACGAAGCACGTTTGAGCTTCTGCGAGAACTAATGAGGTTCATTCTTGTGTTACGCAACACGTTTGAGCTTCTCAGGAACCAATGAGGTTAATTCTTGTGTGACGCAGCACGTTTGAGCTTCTCAAGAACCAATGAGGTTCATTCTTGTGTTACGCAGCGCGTTTGAGCTTCCCAAGAACCAATGAGGTTCATTCTTGTGTTACGCAACACGTTTGAGCTTCAAGCACGTTTGAGCTTCTCAAGAACCAATGAGGTTCATTCTCGTGTTACGCAGCTTCAGCAAGAACCAATGAGGTTCATTCTCGTGTTACGCATCACGTTTGAGCTTCTCAAGAACCAATGAGGTTCATTCTCGTGTTACGCAGCACGTTTGAGCTTCTTAAGAACCAATGAGATTCATTCTCATGTTACGCATCACGCTTGAGCTTCTTAAGAACCAATAAGATTCATTCTCATGTTACGCAACACGTTTGAGCTTCAGCAAGAACCAATGAGATTCATTATCGTGCAGCTCAAACGTGCTGCGTAACACGAGGATGAATCTCATTGGTTCTTGAGAAGCTCAAACGTGCTGCGTAACACGAGGATGAATGTCATTGGTTCTTGAGAAGCTCAAACGTGCTGCGTAACACAAGAATGAACCTCATTGATTCTTAAGAAGCTCAAACGTGCTGCGTAACACGAGGATGAATGTCATTGGTTCTTGAGAAGCTCAAACGTGCTGCGTAACACAAGAATGAACCTCATTGATTCTTAAGAAGCTCAAACGTGCTGCGTAACACGAGGATGAATGTCATTGGTTCTTGAGAAGCTCAAACGCGCTGCGTAACACGAGGATGAATGTCATTGGTTCTTGAGAAGCTCAAACGCGCTGCGTAACACGAGGATGAATGTCATTGGTTCTTGCTGAAGCTCAAACGTGCTGCGTAACACGAGGATGAATCTTTTTGGTTCTTAAGAAGCTCAAGCGTGATGCGTAACATGAGAATGAACCTCATTGGTTCTTGAGAAGCTCAAATGTGCTGCGTCACACAAGAATGAACCTCATTGGTTCTTGAGAAGCTCAAACGTGCTGCGTCACACAAGAATGAACCTCATTGGTTTTTGCTGAAGCTCAAACGTATTGCGTAACACAAGAATGAACCTCATTGATTCTTGAGAAGCTCAAATGTGCTGCGTAAAACGAGGATGAACCTCATTGGTTCTTGCTGAAGCTCAAACGTGTTGCGTAACACGAGGATAAAGTGTCCAACCAGAGAGTTTATAAAGTGTCCAACCAGAGAGGGGAACACTTTGGATCACTGTTACACCAAAGTTAGCTGTGCCTATCACACCGTCACACGCGCTCCACTGGGACACTCTGATCATGCGATGGTCCATCTGATTCCTGCTTACAGACAAAAATTAAAACTCTGTAAACCTGTAGTGAGGAAATCAAAGAAATGGACCAGTGATGCTGTGGAGGATCTTCAGGCGTGTTTTGACTGCACTGACTGGGATGTTTTCAGGACTGCTACCAACAACCTAGCGTGGAAACTTTTTCCTCTTTTGAACTTCAAATCACAAGAGTTGGTCGGATAAAGCCGTTCTACTGCATCCTTATTTATCGTCCGCCTGGTCCTGCTGGGCAGTTCTTAACAGAGTTTACGGACTTCATGTCATCTGTTATTAATTTTGAAAAATTATTAATGGTTGGGGATTTTAATTTTCACACTGAAGTTGCTGATAATCATGCTGCAAAAGAGTTTCTTAGTATTACGGATTCACATAATCTAAAGCAGCATGTTCATGGACCCACACATACTGGTGGTCATACATTAGACCTGGTTTTTACTTTAGGTTTGGATGTTGATGCATTATGTTGTGAAGATATGTCGATTAGTGATCATAAGTGCATCTTTTTTAATCTTTCTACTATTGCAGACCCGCCTTGTCAGAATCGTCTGATAAAATCACGCATTATTACGCAAACAACTGTTGAGCAATTTAGCTCTCGATTTGACTGTGATTTTAATTTGATGGGTTGTAAAAATGATGTTGAGCTCTTAATGCAATCTTTTAATAATGTCTGCTCTTCCGTCTTGGACGAAGTGGCCCCTTTAAAGATAAAAACTAAACCCATCTGTAACACCACGCCTTGGATGACGGAAGATGTGCGTTGTTTCAGGAGAAGGTGCCGTACCACCGAACGCCTGTGGAAATCAACCGGGCTTGAAGTGCACCGCCTGTATCTTAAGGAACTTATGCAGGATTTTAACGATTTAGTTGCGAAATGCAGGGCTGCCTATTTTTCTAATTTAATTTCCTCCTCTAAGCGTAACCCTAAGATATTATTTGATACCATACATAATATTGTATCACCCCCAGCAGCTGTGACAACAATAGATCCTCAAAATGATTGTGATAGACTGATGTCCTTTTTTATTGATAAGGTGCAGTCTATTAGATCAAATATTCTGCATGGACCACACTTTATCGTCAATGGTATTCGTTCAGCTAGGCCTATTACCATTGAGTCTTTTAAACCAATCACTCTTCCTGATTTGCTAAATTTGACTAATAAAATGAATATATCCTCCTGTCCACAAGATATTATACCATCTTCATTATTCTTAAAAGCACTCCCTGCAATTGGTACTAGTATAGTAGATATTATCAATTGTTCATTGGCCACAGGCTGTGTTCCGTTTTATTTTAAACATGCTACTATTCATCCTTTAATAAAAAAACCTAACTTAGATCCAGCAGTTTTGAAGAACTACCGGCCAATTTCAAAGTTGCCATTGCTGTCCAAAATTCTTGAGAAAGTTGTTGCTAATCAACTTACTGATGTCCTAGAGAACTTGGAATTGTATGACAAATTTCAGTCAGGTTTTAGGAAGAGACACTCGACTGAGACCGCTTTAGTGAGAGTTAATAACGACCTTCAGATGGCATCGGATGCAGGCCTATGTTCAGTGCTGGTACTTCTGGATCTGAGTTCTCCTTTTGATACTGTGGATCACAATATTATGACTATGAGATTGCGCGAGTGGGTCGGCGTGTCAGGAGTGGCCTTAGATTGGTTTAGCTCATATCTTACAGATAGAAATTTTGACGTATCTATTGGTGATTTTAAATCTGCCTCGTCACCCCTGCTTTGTGGTGTTCCGCAGGGTTCTGTGTTGGGCCCAATTTTGTTCATCTTATACTTGTTGCCCCTGGGTCAGATCATACGAGATTTTAATATTTCCTATCATTTTTACGCAGATGACATTCAGCTTCACTTTACCTTCCGGCGAAATGAGTCATCCAAACTTTAGAGGCTTTTAGATTGTATAGATGCCATAAACAGCTGGATGGCAGAAAGTTTTTTGCAGCTGAATCCAGATAAGACTGAGGTTTTAATTGTAGCACCAGACAATGCTATACCTTTGATTATACAGGACATTGGACCTTTGGCATCTGCTGTGCGACCTAGTTTAAGGAACCTTGGGATTATATTTGACAAATCCTTATCTTTTGAAACCCACATTAAATTTTTGACCAAATCTTGTTTTTTTCATTTACGTAATATTAGTAAATTGAGGTCTGTGGTCTCTCAGTCGGAACTGGAGATGCTCATTCATGCTTTTATTTCATCCCGTATTGATTACTGTAACTCACTTTTTTCTTCACTCAACAAATCTGTTCTTCATCGACTACAATCCATTCAAAATTCAGCTGCTAGGTTACTTACCCGATCAAATAGGCGCACCCATATCACCCCAATACTCTGCTCCCTTCATTGGCTTCCTGTAACTTACAGGATCCAATTCAAAATTCTCACCATAACATATCGAGCCTTATATGGCCAGGCCCCTTCTTATCTTGCGGATTTAATTCATTCTCATACACCTCTCCGGTCCCTTAGATCTAATAATCAAAATTTGCTAGCTACGCCACGTACTCGCATAAAGATATGTGGGGATAGAGCTTTTGCTGCTATCGCACCTCGTCTATGGAATGCTTTACCGATCAGTTTTAGGTTTGCTGAGAATGTGGACAATTTCAAGAGACAAGTGAAGACTCACTTGTTTAAGTTAGCCTTTGGATGATCTATGTTGTAGATATTGTTAATTTTATCTGTTTTAATTAATTTCAAAGTGTTTTATTATGTTTTATTGTCTATTGTAAAGCGCCTTGTGACCCACTGTGTCTGTGAAAGGCGCTGTATAAATAAATTTTACTTACTTACTTACTTAGATGAGTTTACAGAGGCGGTGACGTCCTATATAAGCTTCTGTGAAGAAAGCTGTATACCAACACGCACCAGGGTAAGTTATAACAATGACAAACCCTGGTTTACAGCTAAACTCAGACAGCTAAGGTTGGAAAAGGAGGAGGCATTTAGGAGTGGTGACAGGGCCGGGTGCAGGGCGTTAAAGTACAGGTTTAGCAAGGAGGTGCGAGAAGCTAAACGGTTGTACGCAGAGAGACTAAAGAACCAGTTCTCAGCAAATGACGCCACTTCTGCATGGAGGGGGTTCAGACAGATTACAAACTACAAACCCAAAGTCCCCCACTCCATAAATGACTCTCGCCTGGCAAATGAGCTGAACCAGTTCTACCGCCGCTTTGAGAGCCAATCGGACACCATCCCTCGTGACTCCCTCGCTCAGCCTCTGCCTCAGTCCACCACTTTTCCCCCTCCCTCCTCAGAGCTGGCCAGCTCTACCCCCTCCACTCCTCTCTCCATCTCAGAGGGGGAAGTCAACCGGCTATTTAGGAGGCAGAAACCCCGCAAAGCAGCTGGGCCAGATTGCGTGTCTCCATCCACCCTGAAACATTGTGCTGATCAGCTGTCTCCGGTGTTCACAGATATTTTTAACATCCCACTGAAGACATGCCATGTGCCAGCCTGCTTCAAAGACTCCATCATCATACCTGTCCCCAAAAAACCAAGGACCACAGGACTAAAGGATTACAGACCCATAGCCCTGACCTCTGTGGTTATGAAGACCTTTGAACGTTTTGTGTTGTCCCACCTAAAATCCATCACAGACCCACTCCTGGACCCCCTGCAGTTCGCCTACAGAGCAAACAGGTCTGTAGACGATGCCGTTAACATGGCCCTTCACTACATCCTTCAGCATCTGGACTCCCCTGGAACCTACGCCAGGATCCTGTTTGTGGATTTTAGCTCTGCTTTTAACACCATCATTCCATCCCTGCTGCAGGACAGGCTCTCTCAGCTGAACGTGCCTGACTCCACCTGCAGGTGGATCACTGACTTCCTGACGGACAGGAAGCAGCATGTGAAAGTGGGAAAACATGTCTCTGATTCCAGGGCCACAAGCACCGGATCCCCTCAAGGCTGCGTTCTTTCCCCCCTTCTTTTCTCCTTGTACACCAACAGCTGCACCTCCAGTCACCAGACCGTCAAGCTCCTGAAGTTTGCGGACGACACCACCCTCATTGGGCTCATCTCTGGTGGGGATGAGTCCGCCTACAGGTGTGAGATCGACCATCTGGTGACCTGGTGCAGCCAAAACAATTTGGAGCTTAACGCTCTGAAGACAGTGGAGATGGTCGTGGATTTTAGAAAGAGCACAGCCCCACCTTCCCCTATCACTCTGTTTGACTCCCAAGTCACCACGGTGGACTCCTTCCGCTTCCTGGGCACAATCATCTCCCAGGACCTGAAGTGGGAGCTGAATATCACCTCCATCACCAAAAAGGCCCAGCAGAGGATGTACTTCCTGCGGCAGCTGAAGAAGTTCAGCTTGCCAAAGAAAATGATGGTGAATTTCTACACCGCCATCATTGAGTCCATCATCACCGCCTCCATCACCATCTGGTACAATGCTGCCACCGCCAAGGACAAGGGCAGGCTGCAGCATATCATTAGCTCGGCAGAGAGGGTGATTGGCTGCAATCTTCCATCACTTCAGGACCTTTACGCCTCTAGGACTCTGAGGCGATTAGGTAAGATTGCAGCTGACCCCTCTCACCCCGGACATAAACTGTTTCAGACTCTCCCCTCTGGCAGGAGGCTGCGGTCTATCAGGACCAAAACCTCTCGCCACAAAAACAGTTTCTTCCCGTCCGCAGTTAGCCCCATTAACAAGGCACGGGTCCCCCACTGATACTCCCCAATGAGGTTCATTATTGTGTTACGCAGCGCGTTTGAGCTTCAGCAAGAACCAATGAGGTTCATTCTTGTGTTAGGCAACACGTTTGAGCTTCAGCAAGAACCAATGAGATTCATTCTTGTGTTACGCAGCACGTTTGAGCTTCTCAAGAACCAATGAGGTTCATTCTCGTGTCACGCAGCACGTTTGAGCTTCAGCAAGAACCAATGAGATTCATTCTTGTGTTACGCAGCACATTTGAGCTTCTCAAGAACCAATGAGATTCATTCTTGTGTGACGCAGCACATTTGAGCTTCAGCCAGAACCAATGAGGTTCATTCTTGTGTTACGCAGCACGTTTGAGCTTCTCAAGAACCAATGAGATTCATTCTTGTGTTACGCAGCACGTTTGAGCTTCTCAAGAACCAATGAGGTTCATTCTTGTGTGACGCAGCACGTTTGAGCTTCAGCAAGAACCAATGAGGTTCATTCTTGTGTTACGCAGCACGTTTGAGCTTCTCAAGATCCAATGAGGTTCATTCTTGTGTGACGCAGCACATTTGAGCTTCTCAAGAACCAATGAGGTTCATTCTCGTGTTACGCAGCACATTTGAGCTTCAGCCAGAACCAATGAGGTTCATTCTTGTGTTACGCAGCACGTTTGAGCTTCTCAAGAACCAATGAGATTCATTCTTGTGTTACGCAGCACGTTTGAGCTTCTCAAGAACCAATGAGATTCATTCTTGTGTGACGCAGCACATTTGAGCTTCAGCCAGAACCAATGAGGTTCATTCTTGTGTTACGCAGCACGTTTGAGCTTCTCAAGAACCAATGAGATTCATTCTTGTGTTACGCAGCACGTTTGAGCTTCTCAAGAACCAATGAGGTTCATTCTTGTGTGACGCAGCACGTTTGAGCTTCAGCAAGAACCAATGAGGTTCATTCTTGTGTTACGCAGCACGTTTGAGCTTCTCAAGATCCAATGAGGTTCATTCTTGTGTGACGCAGCACATTTGAGCTTCTCAAGAACCAATGAGGTTCATTCTCGTGTTACGCAGCGCGTTTGAGCTTCAGCAAGAACCAATGAGGTTCATTCTCGTGTTACGCAGCGCGTTTGAGCTTCAGCAAGAACCAATGAGATTCATTCTTGTGTTACGCAGCACGTTTGAGCTTCTCAAGAACCAATGAGGTTCATTCTTGTGTTACGCAGCGCGTTTGAGCTTCAGCAAGAACCAATGAGGTTCATTCTTGTGTCACGCAGCACGTTTGAGCTTCAGCAAGAACCAATGAGATTCATTCTCATGTTACGCATCACGCTTGAGCTTCTTAAGAACCAATAAGATTCATTCTCATGTTACGCAGCACGTTTGAGCTTCTCAAGAACCAATGAGGTTCATTCTCGTGTTACGCAGCACGTTTGAGCTTCAGCAAGAACCAATGAGGTTCATCCTTGTGTTACGCAGCACGTTTGAGCTTCTCAAGAACCAATGACATTCATCCTCGTGTTACGCAGCACGTTTGAGCTTCAGCAAGAACCAATGAGGTTCATCCTTGTGTTACGCAGCACGTTTGAGCTTCTCAAGAACCAATGACATTCATCCTCGTGTTACGCAGCACGTTTGAGCTTCTCAAGAACCAATGACATTCATCCTCGTGTTACGCAGCACGTTTGAGCTTCAGCAAGAACCAATGAGGTTCATCCTTGTGTTACGCAGCACGTTTGAGCTTCAGCAAGAACCAATGAGGTTCATCCTCGTGTTACGCAACACGTTTGAGCTTCAGCAAGAACCAATGAGGTTCATCCTCGTGTTACGCAGCACGTTTGAGCTTCAGCAAGAACCAATGAGGTTCATCCTCGTGTTACGCAGCACGTTTGAGCTTCAGCAAGAACCAATGAGGTTCATCCTCGTGTTACGCAACACGTTTGAGCTTCAGCAAGAACCAATGAGGTTCATCCTCGTGTTACGCAACACGTTTGAGCTTCAGCAAGAACCAATGAGGTTCATCCTCGTGTTACGCAGCACGTTTGAGCTTCAGCAAGAACCAATGAGGTTCATCCTCGTGTTACGCAACACGTTTGAGCTTCAGCAAGAACCAATGAGGTTCATCCTTGTGTTACGCAACACGTTTGAGCTTCTCAAGAACCAATGAGGTTCATTCTTGTGTTACGCAACACGTTTGAGTTTCTCAAGAACCAATGAGGTTCATCCTTGTGTTACGCAACACGTTTGAGCTTCTAAAGAACCAATGAGGTTCATTCTTGTGTTACGCAACGCGTTTGAGCTTCAGCAAGAACCAATGAGGTTCATCCTCGTGTTACGCAACACGTTTGAGCTTCAGCAAGAACCAATGAGGTTCAGTCTTGAGTTACGCAATACGTTTGAGCTTCTCAAGAACCAATGAGGTTCATCCTTGTGTTACGCAGCGCGTTTGAGCTTCAGCAAGAACCAATGAGGTTCATTCTTGTGTTACGCAGCGCGTTTGAGCTTCTCAAGAACCAATGAGGTTCATTCTCGTGTTACGCAGCACGTTTGAGTTTCTCAAGAACCAATGAGGTTCATTCTTGTGTTACGCAGTACGTTTGAGCTTCAGCAAGAACCAATGAGGTTCATTCTCGTGTTACGCAGCACGTTTGAGCTTCTCAAGAACCAATGAGGTTCATTCTTGTGTTACGCAGCACGTTTGGGCTTCTCAAGAACCAATGAGGTTAATTCTTGTGTGACGCAGCACGTTTGAGCTTCAGCAAGAACCAATGAGGTTCATTCTTGTGTTACACAGCACGTTTGAGCTTCTCAAGAACCAATGAGGTTAATTCTTGTGTTACGCAGCACGTTTGAGCTTCAGCAAGAACCAATGAGGTTCATTCTTGTGTGACGCAGCACGTTTGAGCTTCAGCAAGAACCAATGAGGTTCATTCTTGTGTGACGCAGCACGTTTGAGCTTCAGCAAGAACCAATGAGGTTCATTCTTGTGTTACGCAGCACGTTTGAGCTTCAGCAAGAACCAATGAGGTTCATTCTTGTGTGACGCAGCATGTTTGAGCTTCTCAAGAACCAATGAGGTTAATTCTTGTGTGACGCAGCACGTTTGAGCTTCAGCAAGAACCAATGAGGTTCAATCTTGTGTGACGCAGCACGTTTGAGCTTCAGCAAGAACCAATGAGGTTCATTCTTGTGTGACGCAGCATGTTTGAGCTTCTCAAGAACCAATGAGATTCATTCTTGTGTGACGCAGCACGTTTGAGCTTCAGCAAGAACCAATGAGGTTCATTCTTGTGTTACTTAGCACATTTGAGCTTCAGCAAGAACCAATGAGATTCATTCTTGTGTTACGCAGCACGTTTGAGCTTCAGCAAGAACCAATGAGGTTCATTCTTGTGTTACGCAGCGCGTTTAAGCTTCTCAAGAACCAATGAGGTTCATTCTTGTGTGACGCAGCACGTTTGAGCTTCTCAAGAACCAATGAGGTTCATTCTTGTGTTACGCAACACGTTTGAGCTTCAGCAAAAACCAATGAGGTTCATTCTTGTGTTACGCAGCGCGTTTAAGCTTCTCAAGAACCAATGAGGTTCATTCTTGTGTGACGCAGCACGTTTGAGCTTCTCAAGAACCAATGAGGTTCATTCTTGTGTGACGCAGTACGTTTGAGCTTCTCAAGAACCAATGAGGTTAATTCTTGTGTGACGCAGCACGTTTGAGCTTCTCAAGAACCAATGAGGTTCATTCTTGTGTGACGCAGCACGTTTGAGCTTCTCAAGAACCAATGAGGTTAATTCTTGTGTGACGCAGCACGTTTGAGCTTCAGCAAGAACCAATGAGGTTCATTCTTGTGTTACTTAGCACGTTTGAGCTTCAGCAAGAACCAATGAGATTCATTCTTGTGTTACGCAGCACGTTTGAGCTTCAGCAAGAACCAATGAGGTTCATTCTTGTGTTACGCAACACGTTTGAGCTTCTCAAGAACCAATGAGATTCATTCTTGTGTTACGCAGCACGTTTGAGCTTCAGCAAGAACCAATGAGGTTCATTCTTGTGTTACTTAGCACGTTTGAGCTTCAGCAAGAACCAATGAGGTTCATTCTTTTGTTACGCAACACGTTTGAGCTTCTCAAGAACCAATGAGGTTAATTCTTGTGTTACTTAGCACGTTTGAGCTTCAGCAAGAACCAATGAGATTCATTCTTGTGTTACGCAGCACGTTTGAGCTTCAGCAAGAACCAATGAGGTTCATTCTTTTGTTACGCAACACGTTTGAGCTTCTCAAGAACCAATGAGGTTAATTCTTGTGTTACTTAGCACGTTTGAGCTTCAGCAAGAACCAATGAGATTCATTCTTGTGTTACGCAGCACGTTTGAGCTTCTCAAGAACCAATGAGGTTAATTCTTGTGTGACGCAGCACGTTTGAGCTTCAGCAAGAACCAATGAGGTTCATTCTTGTGTTACGCAGCACGTTTGAGCTTCAGCAAGAACCAATGAGGTTCATTCTTGTGTGACGCAGTACGTTTGAGCTTCAGCAAGAACCAATGAGGTTCATTCTTGTGTGACGCAGCACGTTTGAGCTTCAGCAAGAACCAATGAGGTTCATTCTTGTGTTACGCAGCACGTTTGAGCTTCAGCAAGAACCAATGAGGTTCATTCTTGTGTGACGCAGCACGTTTGAGCTTCAGCAAGAACCAATGAGGTTCAATCTTGTGTGACGCAGCACGTTTGAGCTTCAGCAAGAACCAATGAGGTTCATTCTTGTGTTACTTAGCACATTTGAGCTTCAGCAAGAACCAATGAGATTCATTCTTGTGTTACGCAGCACGTTTGAGCTTCAGCAAGAACCAATGAGGTTCATTCTTGTGTTACGCAGCGCGTTTAAGCTTCTCAAGAACCAATGAGGTTCATTCTTGTGTGACGCAGCACGTTTGAGCTTCTCAAGAACCAATGAGGTTCATTCTTGTGTGACGCAGTACGTTTGAGCTTCTCAAGAACCAATGAGGTTCATTCTTGTGTGACGCAGCACGTTTGAGCTTCTCAAGAACCAATGAGGTTAATTCTTGTGTGACGCAGCACGTTTGAGCTTCTCAAGAACCAATGAGGTTCATTCTTGTGTGACGCAGCACGTTTGAGCTTCTCAAGAACCAATGAGGTTAATTCTTGTGTGACGCAGCGCGTTTAAGCTTCTCAAGAACCAATGAGGTTCATTCTTGTGTGACGCAGTACGTTTGAGCTTCTCAAGAACCAATGAGGTTCATTCTTGTGTGACGCAGTACGTTTGAGCTTCTCAAGAACCAATGAGGTTAATTCTTGTGTGACGCAGCACGTTTGAGCTTCAGCAAGAACCAATGAGGTTCATTCTTGTGTGACGCAGCACGTTTGAGCTTCAGCAAGAACCAATGAGGTTCATTCTTGTGTTACTTAGCACGTTTGAGCTTCAGCAAGAACCAATGAGATTCATTCTTGTGTTACGCAGCACGTTTGAGCTTCAGCAAGAACCAATGAGGTTCATTCTTGTGTTACGCAACACGTTTGAGCTTCTCAAGAACCAATGAGATTCATTCTTGTGTTACGCAGCACGTTTGAGCTTCAGCAAGAACCAATGAGATTCATTCTTGTGTTACGCAGCACGTTTGAGCTTCAGCAAGAACCAATGAGGTTCATTCTTGTGTGACGCAGCACGTTTGAGCTTCTCAAGAACCAATGAGGTTAATTCTTGTGTTACTTAGCACGTTTGAGCTTCAGCAAGAACCAATGAGATTCATTCTTGTGTTACTTAGCACGTTTGAGCTTCAGCAAGAACCGATGAGATTCATTCTTGTGTGACGCAGCACGTTTGAGCTTCTCAAGAACCAATGAGGTTCATTCTTGTGTTACTTAGCACGTTTGAGCTTCAGCAAGAACCAATGAGATTCATTCTTGTGTTACGCAGCACGTTTGAGCTTCAGCAAGAACCAATGAGGTTCATTCTTGTGTGACGCAGCACGTTTGAGCTTCAGCAAGAACCAATGAGGTTCATTCTTGTGTTACTTAGCACGTTTGAGCTTCAGCAAGAACCAATGAGGTTCATTCTTGTGTGACGCAGCACGTTTGAGCTTCAGCAAGAACCAATGAGGTTCATTCTTGTGTTACTTAGCACGTTTGAGCTTCAGCAAGAACCAATGAGATTCATTCTTGTGTTACGCAGCACGTTTGAGCTTCAGCAAGAACCAATGAGGTTCATTCTTGTGTTACGCAACACGTTTGAGCTTCTCAAGAACCAATGAGATTCATTCTTGTGTTACTTAGCACGTTTGAGCTTCAGCAAGAACCAATGAGGTTCATTCTTGTGTTACTTAGCACGTTTGAGCTTCAGCAAGAACCAATGAGGTTCATTCTTGTGTTACGCAACACGTTTGAGCTTCTCAAGAACCAATGAGGTTCATTCTTGTGTTACGCAACACGTTTGAGCTTCTCAAGAACCAATGAGGTTCATTCTTGTGTTACTTAGCACGTTTGAGCTTCAGCAAGAACCAATGAGATTCATTCTTGTGTTACGCAGCACGTTTGAGCTTCTCAAGAACCAATGAGGTTCATTCTTGTGTTACTTAGCACGTTTGAGCTTCAGCAAGAACCAATGAGGTTCATTCTTGTGTTACGCAACACGTTTGAGCTTCTCAAGAACCAATGAGGTTCATTCTTGTGTTACTTAGCACGTTTGAGCTTCAGCAAGAACCAATGAGGTTCATTCTTGTGTTACGCAACACGTTTGAGCTTCTCAAGAACCAATGAGGTTCATTCTTGTGTTACGCAGCACGTTTGAGCTTCAGCAAGAACCAATGAGGTTCATTCTTGTGTTACTTAGCACGTTTGAGCTTCAGCAAGAACCAATGAGGTTCATTCTTGTGTTACTTAGCACGTTTGAGCTTCTCAAGAACCAATGAGGTTCATTCTTGTGTTACGCAACACGTTTGAGCTTCTCAAGAACCAATGAGGTTAATTCTTGTGTTACTTAGCACGTTTGAGCTTCTCAAGAACCAATGAGGTTAATTCTTGTGTTACTTAGCACATTTGAGCTTCTCAAGAACCAATGAGGTTCATTCTTGTGTTACGCAGCACGTTTGAGCTTCAGCAAGAACCAATGAGGTTCATTCTTGTGTTACGCAGCACGTTTGAGCTTCAGCAAGAACCAATGAGGTTAATTCTTGTGTTACTTAGCACATTTGAGCTTCAGCAAGAACCAATGAGGTTCATTCTTGTGTTACGCAGCACGTTTGAGCTTCAGCAAGAACCAATGAGGTTAATTCTTGTGTTACTTAGCACGTTTGAGCTTCTCAAGAACCAATGAGGTTAATTCTTGTGTTACTTAGCACATTTGAGCTTCTCAAGAACCAATGAGGTTCATTCTTGTGTTACGCAGCACGTTTGAGCTTCAGCAAGAACCAATGAGGTTCATTCTTGTGTTACGCAGCACGTTTGAGCTTCAGCAAGAACCAATGAGGTTAATTCTTGTGTTACTTAGCACATTTGAGCTTCAGCAAGAACCAATGAGGTTCATTCTTGTGTTACGCAGCACGTTTGAGCTTCAGCAAGAACCAATGAGGTTAATTCTTGTGTTACTTAGCACATTTGAGCTTCTCAAGAACCAATGAGGTTCATTCTTGTGTTACGCAGCACGTTTGAGCTTCAGCAAGAACCAATGAGGTTCATTCTTGTGTTACGCAGCACGTTTGAGCTTCAGCAAGAACCAATGAGGTTCATTCTTGTGTTACTTAGCACGTTTGAGCTTCTCAAGAACCAATGAGGTTAATTCTTGTGTTACTTAGCACATTTGAGCTTCAGCAAGAACCAATGAGATTCATTCTTGTGTTACGCAGCACGTTTGAGCTTCAGCAAGAACCAATGAGGTTCATTCTTGTGTTACGCAGCACGTTTGAGCTTCAGCAAGAACTAATGAGGTTCATTCCTGTGTTACGCAGCACGTTTGAGCTTCAGCAAGAACCAATGAGATTCATTCTTGTGTTACGCAGCACGTTTGAGCTTCAGCAAGAACCAATGAGGTTCATTCTTGTGTCACGCAGCACGTTTGAGCTTCTCAAGAACCAATGAGGTTCATTCTTGTGTTACGCAGCACGTTTGAGCTTCTCAAGAACCAATGAGATTCATTCTTGTGTTACGCAGCACTTTTGAGCTTCAGCAAGAACCAATGAGGTTCATTCTTGTGTCACGCAGCACGTTTGAGCTTCTCAAGAACCAATGAGGTTCATTCTTGTGTTACGCAGCACGTTTAAGCTTCAGCAAGAACCAATGAGGTTCATTCTTGTGTGACGCAACACGTTTGAGCTTCTCAAGAACCAATGAGGTTCATTCTTGTGTTACGCAGCACGTTTAAGCTTCAGCAAGAACCAATGAGGTTCAGTCTTGTGTTACGCAACACGTTTGAGCTTCTCAAGAACCAATGAGGTTCATTCTTGTGTTACGCAGCACGTTTGAGCTTCTCAAGAACCAATGAGATTCATTCTTGTGTTACGCAGCACTTTTGAGCTTCAGCAAGAACCAATGAGGTTCATTCTTGTGTCACGCAGCACGTTTGAGCTTCTCAAGAACCAATGAGGTTCATTCTTGTGTTACGCAGCACGTTTAAGCTTCAGCAAGAACCAATGAGGTTCATTCTTGTGTCATGCAGCACGTTTGAGCTTCTCAAGAACCAATGAGGTTCATTCTTGTGTTACGCAGCACGTTTAAGCTTCAGCAAGAACCAATGAGGTTCATTCTTGTGTGACGCAACACGTTTGAGCTTCTCAAGAACCAATGAGGTTCATTCTTGTGTTACGCAGCACGTTTAAGCTTCAGCAAGAACCAATGAGGTTCAGTCTTGTGTTACGCAACACGTTTGAGCTTCTCAAGAACCAATGAGGTTCATTCTTGTGTGACGCAGCATGTTTGAGCTTCTCAAGAACCAATGAGGTTCATTCTTGTGTTACGCAACACGTTTGAGCTTCTCAAGAACCAATGAGGTTCATTCTTGTGTGACGCAGCACGTTTGAGCTTCTCAAGAACCAATGAGGTTCATTCTTGTGTGACGCAGCACGTTTGAGCTTCTCAAGAACCAATGAGGTTCATTCTTGTGTGACGCAGCACGTTTGAGCTTTTCAGGAACCAATGAGGTTCATTCTTGTGTGACGCAGCACGTTTGAGCTTCTTAAGAACCAATGAGGTTCATTCTTGTGTTACGCAACACGTTTGAGCTTTTCAGGAACCAATGAGATTCATTCTTGTGTCACGCAGCACGTTTGAGCTTCTCAAGAACCAATGAGGTTCATTCTTGTGTGACGCAGCACGTTTGAGCTTCTCAAGAACCAATGAGGTTCATTCTTGTGTGACGCAGCACGTTTGAGCTTCTCAAGAACCAATGAGGTTCATTCTTGTGTTACGCAACACGTTTGAGCTTCTCAAGAACCAATGAGGTTCATTCTTGTGTGACGCAGCACGTTTGAGCTTCTCAAGAACCAATGAGGTTCATTCTTGTGTGACGCAGCACGTTTGAGCTTTTCAGGAACCAATGAGGTTCATTCTTGTGTGACGCAGCACGTTTGAGCTTCTTAAGAACCAATGAGGTTCATTCTTGTGTTACGCAACACGTTTGAGCTTTTCAGGAACCAATGAGATTCATTCTTGTGTCACGCAGCACGTTTGAGCTTCTCAAGAACCAATGAGGTTCATTCTTGTGTTACGCAGCACGTTTCAGCTTCAGCAAGAACCAATGAGGTTCATTCTTGTGTTACGCAACACGTTTGAGCTTCTCAAGAACCAATGAGGTTCATTCTTGTGTGACGCAGCACGTTTGAGCTTCTTAAGAACCAATGAGGTTCATTCTTGTGTTACGCAACACGTTTGAGCTTTTCAGGAACCAATGAGATTCATTCTTGTGTCACGCAGCACGTTTGAGCTTCTCAAGAACCAATGAGGTTCATTCTTGTGTTACGCAGCACGTTTCAGCTTCAGCAAGAACCAATGAGATTCATTCTTGTGTGACGCAGCACGTTTGAGCTTCTCAAGAACCAATGAGGTTCATCCTCGTGTTACGAAGCACGTTTGACCTTCTGCGAGAACTAATGAGGTTCATTCTTGTGTTACGCAACACGTTTGAGCTTCTCAGGAACCAATGAGGTTAATTCTTGTGTGACGCAGCACGTTTGAGCTTCTCAAGAACCAATGAGGTTCATTCTCGTGTTACGCAGCACGTTTGATCTTCAGCAAGAACCAATGAGGTTCATTCTTGTGTGACGCAGCACGTTTGAGCTTCTCAAGAACCAATGAGGTTCATTCTTTTGTTACGCAGCGCGTTTGAGCTTCTCAAGAACCAATGAGGTTCATTCTCGTGTTACGCAGCACGTTTGATCTTCAGCAAGAACCAATGAGGTTCATTCTTTTGTTACGCAACACGTTTGAGCTTCTCAAGAACCAATGAGGTTCATTCTCGTGTTACGCAGCACGTTTGATCTTCAGCAAGAACCAATGAGGTTCATTCTTTTGTTACGCAACACGTTTGAGCTTCTCAAGAACCAATGAGGTTCATTCTTGTTAAGCAACACGTTTGAACTTCAGCGAGAACCAATGAGGTTCATTCTTGTGTTACGCAACACGTTTGATCTTCAGCAAGAACCAATGAGGTTCATTCTTGTGTTACGCAACACGTTTGAGCTTCTCAAGAACCAATGAGGTTCATTCTTGTGTGACGCAGCACGTTTGATCTTCAGCAAGAACCAATGAGGTTCATTCTTGTGTTACGCAACACGTTTGAGCTTCTCAAGAACCAATGAGGTTCATTCTTGTGTGACGCAGCACGTTTGAGCTTCTGCAAGAACCAATGAGGTTCATTCTTGTGTTACGCTGCACGTTTGAGCTTCTCAAGAACCAATGAGGTTCATCCTCGTGTTACGCATCACGTTTGAGCTTCCAGGTGGAAAGAAATATCTATGATGCAAGGTGCACATATTTGATAACTTGTAATATTTAATGAACTATAAACAGTACACTACATACTGCACTATACTCATCTTTTTTGAAAGAAGACATATTTAGACAGAAATAATATTCCTGACAAAATAATCCTTGCTTCACTCTGAAAAATAAAAAAAATTCAGAATGTGTAAAATGCAAAACAGACCATCACTCTTTAAGAAAGTGTCTTTATTTACCAAAGAAATTTGAAGAAAACAAACAAACAATACAAACCATGGATAATGTGGTTAAGCAAATCATGTTGCATAATTGTAAAGTGACTTCCTACAAATGTCAGTGCCATTTCATAGAGAAACACGCTAATATTGTATCGTAAACATGAAGGACGGGGAAACTGGGAAGAAGTTGCAGCATAATAAAAATACACAAGAACAGAAAACAGGCTCCATGGCACAGAAAACTACACTGTGGAAGAAAACATGGGAAACGTGGATGAAATGTGATTTATCACAAAGCAAAATAAAATACGCATCAATGTCAAGCCAAGCAGACACTAGCTGACCGGACTTGATAAAGTATATAGTGCTTGAATGGTTTTTACTGCTTTTCCACAAGGAGAAACGTCCACCCTATCTGTACAGTAGCAGTCATGTGACATTCTAAAAGCATGCTTTCTGAACCGCTTCTTATAATTGCAAGGTCGTAAGAAAAACACAGCAAAAACAGCAAACAATGAACACTGACATCATACTTCAGCCGTAGAAATTCAACACACAGCTGGGCCGATTATTATTGTAACATGTATGTTACAATATGTACTTCAGGGGCTCTGAACCAAAGTATTGCTAAGTGTGTTTTAGACAAACCAGTTTCATAACAGTTTCATAAATTTCTTTATGGACAAAATGTTTGATGCCCTCATGATTGGGCACAAGTTTTAGCATAAAATATGAAGTCTACAAACTCAAGCTAACAGCATTCCAGATCCAGATTAATAGGAACGGACATTAGTGTGTGTAAAAAGGAATATTTTGATATATCTTTAATCTTGGTCCAACACACAATGCCTCTCCAGTAACAGGTTTCACAGGGCAGGAGATCCAAAGCTAAATCTTCTGCATCAAATCTTTTAAAAACCAGAGACAGAACTTCAGGACTCAAAGCAGGATTTCATGATGGCCTCCCGGTCGAATTTGAAGCTGAGAAAGGAGTGTGAGGAGAGGATGTGTTCGCTGTCTTCACAACACACGTCTGCCTGTCCATTATAGACATCAGCAGCTGCGTCTGGGAAACAGTAGATGTTCGACCCGTCAGATTAACACAACCTTTTCATTCATGCTGTAAATATACCATCCGATGAATGAACTAAAGGTGCAAAATCTCTAGTCAAAAAGATCAAAAGTGACAAAACCCTTTGTGAAATCTGCATTAGGGAAATCTTTACGCTCATGTATTACAAAATCTTCAAACATCCGTAAGGTCTAATCACATATTGGATATGTGTGAGGATTTTGCTTTAGCAATATAACAACAACCCCAATTCTAATCCCTGTTGCATCACTGTTTTGCCAGGCTTATTTAAATACCTGTGTCAAAGTTATCCTGCGAGTCGTCTTGGCTGAAGCTTCTTGTCTTCTTTCTACAAGGCAATATATTGTTACACAATATGGATAAAGATTACTGTACTGTTCAGAAATAGCATGTGGAGGACCTCACCTGCTGCGCACTGACACCATTAGCTCGTTTCTTCAGGGTTGGAGACTCTTGGTGCTTCTTGCCATTGCCTTTCACATTATTCTGCAATCAAACACCAGATCCAATCACTGATCAGCAATAATAAACAAGCTCTGTCTGTGCTGCTGTCAGCATCTGAACACACAACATATAGTATTAGGTCACAAACTGAGGAATAGAGCAGTTTATTTGAGCTGTAAAAAAAAAAAAAAAAAAGTCTTCCAAACAATGAATATTACTGTAAACTGCATCGGCCCATGAGATAAAATACATTTCGCCACAACAAAATAAAGTGCGAGTCAATAGAGTGCAACAGTCGGGTTCCAGAAGCAAAAACTACATTTATTTTCTCCATTGGGATTTTGAATGATAACTTATAAACTCTGTGTGAAGCTGCTTTGATACACTCTGTATTGTATATAAATAAAGGTGACTTGACTTGAGGGATGCACAATGTAGTCATCATATCGGTGTCGGCTGATATAAGTTCATTTCTAATGATAAGAAGATGAAGTCGATATATTTAAGCTGATGAATAATGTATTGTTTTCTTCAGCTGAGACGCATCAGATGTGCAACTGTTCAACATGATGTTGCTTGAATCACTTCAAAGAAAAATACAGTTAATAAACACGTGCAGCTCAAATTGCACCTGTTGTATTACAAATTTAATTTAAATGTTTAATTTAGGTTCCAATACAATAGTATATAAACTGAGAAAGTTTAGTAGACTGAATTTAGCATTTGAGGCATAGATGATGAGATTCAAAAAATTAAGTCAAGCAACCAGGTTGGTGTCTGACATTACCTTGTGTTTGTCACCCTCCCTGAACAGTGTCATTGTCCCAAGTTAAGCTGTGATAATGTGAAGGTATGGGTGATACTGTCAGGCTGATTGGATCATTTGAATGACACTGTTATGCTTGTTGAGATCAGGAAATCTCTGTAAACGAGCTGACTCGTGTACTGCATTTACACTCTCTGTAGATCCCTCCCACTGGGAATGTATATAAACTACAATGTATACGGTTTTAGACTAGACTGAGTTGGATGACTACAGCAACGCACAGCGAAGTCCTCAATAAAGAATAACTTCTGCTTGAAAGATATCCCAACGTCTCCTGGTCTCTGCTTCGAAGGAAAAGTTTCCAACACCTTTTTGCTTCAAGTCACCTTCAAATCAAAGTTTGCAGTGTTTTGATTCAGCTCGTCACTGGTTGGCTTAGTTCATGACTTATAACACTTTAATGAAAACTTTTTAAAATCCTAATGGGAAAAAACACTTTTTTTTTGGTTTCCGAAAGTGCTTGCCGCGCCCGCTTGTTCTGTTGCAGCCATGGAGCACGATAAGCGGCGGTCAAAAGTGTGGCTTTATTTCACCTTAAAAAAGCCTGGGTCGGCACAGTGCAACACATGAGACAAACTTATTTCTTGCACAGAGGATGCACTACAAATATGACTAAATTGTCCAGTGGCGTAACATTGGGCTTGTTTGAGATGCGCCTTGCCTCGCCTGATGTATAGTGAAGAGTAGGCGGCTGCAGTGAGGGGAGGAGTGAAAAAAGCGCAGGCAAGCCGGACAGTTTTCTCTTCTCGCAGTGGATCTGACACCTGTGAGATCAAAGATGGATATCGGGGGATTCACGGGATTCACGCTCGTGCACAGTGTTGCTAATAAACTGGATGTAATTTAAGTTCTGTTGCTTTTATATGAAAATAAATATAATGAACAAAAGACACCCAAAGCACTTGTTATTTAATCACATTCCAAATACGTGTTTATCAATAATTTTTTTTACAGACGTGTTTTTATATATTTGTTTATAAAAATTACATAATCCATATAGAGATCGCACTGTCAGAGAGTTTGGGAATATTCACACATAATTTATACACATAAAACACGAAATCAGAGTTTTAAAATCAAACATTTTAAAAGAGAACATTACATCATGGTTGTTTAAACCAATGAGCATTAAGCCGTGTCGTCAGCAAGTCGTTTCCCATCATGCTTTTGATCCGCGCAGTCGGTGGAGACCAACTGCGCGCGACTGCAGAATCCGACACGTGCGACTTGCGGTCGCGAGAGTTTTTTTACATACGTCAGCATGATATCAGAGCCAGGCGGACCGCACTCGGACACATTTCTAACCGGCAAGCATCTCACGCTGATCACCGGTGATCGGTTCTGCGCAGATTTTGCTCATCTCAAACAAGCCTTTTGTTTTATAAAGTGGGTGGGACAGGTGGGGTGGGGGTTGGTAATACAATGCTAAATCAGATATATGTACAATAACATTATGTCCAACAATCGATTTAAATAGTAGGCTAAATGGGGTTTAATTTGTCGTTTAATGAGATGTAATACACATTGTCAGTGCCGAGAATTATCGTATGAATAAATACATAATCCGCGGCGCCTATTGTGGTAGAACTTTCCTCAAGCGTGTCAGAGGTTCTGGGTTCTGGGGGTTTTTTTCTCTCATCAAAACCGATTAAGCTCATCAGTGGTTGTATATCAAGCAGGGGACACGTTTGTGTGCATTATATTTTGTGATTTCACAAATAGAGAGTCTCCACAACGGATTGAAGCGCGCGTCGGAGTGACGGCTGTGCGCGAGCCACAAGAGAAAAAACAGTATCCGCGCCACTGATCGCAGCGGCAACGAGCACTTTGATCACTTGATTTAAAGAACACATTTCAGCGCTAGATCGTCTCTTATTTAACAAACGAACGAAATGAATGCTCTGCTAGTTAACTGGAGATTTTTTATTTATATGTATTGGAACATTTGAATCAAAATAGAATTTCCTCTGTGAAATGAGCCTGTGACATGTTTTGACTCCACCCCTCATAGAATCGGAATCAGAATTGTTCAAATCAAAACGATGCCCAACCCCTACACCTACCGATAATAGCATCTTTCTTGATGTACAAGAATTGCTGTCTGATGCTGACACCTACCTTGGGTTTAAGCATGTCTGCAAGCTCACTCTGGGAGGTTTGTCCAGCGCTCTTCTGCTGTTTCTGCTTCGCCCAGCTGTCACCCGATACTGGAGATGCTTCCGCCAACATCTGAGATTTCCTGGGCTTTGAGCTGAGCAGAGGAGCGACAACAGAAATTAGTGCATGTCATCATTTCAACAATCCTCTGCCTGTGCATTCAACAGCGTGCGGGAACATGAGTCAGGCCACCCTTATTCCTATAGAGCAGAAATCAAAGCAGCTTCACGGGGATAAACGGGAAAATAATGATGTAAACAGAGTTCAATTCTGCTGTAAAGCAACTCTAAAAAGACAATAGAGTCATTGATCAGCTGAGTCAGTTCTGTTCAATAACTGTGTAAAGATCATCAATTATGAATTATGCTCTGCAGGAAACAGTGATGTCCTCGTCCAGCTCAATAAGTCCAACTCAAAATTATATACTTGTTTTTTGCTGATGTAGTTCAATTTCATATCATAATCAGTGTTGGGTAAGTTACTCTAAAAAAGTAATTAATTACTAGCTACTAATTACATATTCAACAGTGTAATTAGATTATGTACTAGTTACTCTCTATAAAAAAGTATTGCATTATTTATTACTAATCACTTTCTGAATCCCACTTCAACCCCGAGCAGTTGAACAATACAAGACATGAAGCGGCTCATAAATATAAAATATATATACAATTGCATAAATTAAGGAGCCCAGATAATGAGCGCAGCCTTCCGTAGCTTATCTAACGCAGTGGCTCACAACCTTTTTTTGTCTGAGACCCCCTTTATCATTAAAAGATGGATGTCTGCTAATTTTTTTGTGTATAAATGAATCAAAAACTGAACTGATTTTATTTGGCCCTTCCGAGTCTGCAGATACATCTAAAATTTAATTAGGTACACTATCCCCTTATCTGATGCATCAAGTAAAAAACTTAGGTATAATTTGCGATAGTGCACTGAAAGTTGATAAACAGATAAATCAGGTAGTTAAAATGAGTTTCTCCCAGTTAAGATTAGTCGCTAAAATTCAGCCCTTTGTATCACGGAAGGACCTGGAAAAGATAGTTCATGCGTTTATCTTGTCAAGATTGGACTATGGTAATGCATTGTACTATGGTGTTCAACACAAAAGCTTAAACAGATTGCAACTAGTCCAAAATGCGGCCGCAAGACTTTTGACAGGCACTTGGAAAAATTAGCATATTACTCCTGTATTAAGCGAACTACATTGGTTGCCGGTTTTCTACAGGATTAATTTTAAAATACTTTTATTTGTTTGTAAAGCACTACGTGGCATTGCTCCGACATATCTCTCATCTAATCCAGGTGAATAAACCAAAGAGAGCACTGCGCTCCGAGTCATTAAATCTCTTGGTAGTCCGGCGGGCGTACAGGAAAATGAGAGGAGACCGCTCCTTTGCAGCGGCTGCTCCCAGGCTGTGGAATAGTTTACCTCAATATATCAGTGAATGTTCCTCTCTTACAGAGTTTAAACGACACTTAAAAACTTATTTTTTCACTTTGGCGTTTGATCATTCATGAGTGCTGTGCTAGTGGTGGAATAGGTTATTATTAATGCCGCTTAGATTTTGAGGTTGTTTGTGGCAATGTTTAAAACTGAAATGTGATTTTATGATTGCTATCTTATCCTATGTACAGCACTGTGGTCAACTTTTGTTGTATTAATATGTGCTTTATAAATAAATTGAACATTTTTCCCAAGAATATATTTTAGGGCCCCCTTCACATTTAATGATATTATCGCTCTTGTAAGCTTGGAGCAAGGATGACAAAATATGTTGTTTTCAAACAAACGGTATGTTTACTATAACCAGATATGTTTATGCACAAATAATAGCCTATAATATTGAAAATACAATAACAAAAACATCAGTAGGCCCTTTGTAATTTAAAAACGTAAGCCTATAAATTGGCCCTATTTGAAATGCAATAACAAAAATATCAATATTCACACTGGTGTAGGTAAAAAGAAAGAATATAGGCTATTACTAAATGACTGCTGTCTGGGGCCTCAATACTTGCATGTTATTAGTGAGGCTTTATCAATGTGAGGCTTTATTTTTTAGGTTTTGGCGCTATAGCGAGCGATAATAAACTTGCGTTTATTAACAGAATAATGCGTCTTTGGGAAGAACATTGAAGCCGGAACTACTTCTCTCTGTGTACGTCTATGGCGAGTCACGCAGGCACTGGGCTACTCCGCATCCGAACCAGTGTAAAATAGTCCCAATGTAAACACTTTTTATAGGAGTACCATAGTGGTTCAGGATAAGACAAAAACACGGATTGGAAAATGGATTCATGATGAACTCGCTCATTATATAAATTTAGTACATTTTGAACAGAAAAAAGTTAAGGACTTTTATTTAATGCTCATTGCTCAAAACTTTTCTAAATATGCCACGACAACCTACAGAGCTCGCTGACGCCCCCTTGTGGGCCGCGACCCCCCTGTTGGGATTGGGAACCGATGATCTGACAAATAAATAAGTGAAATAACTATAAATAGGTTTCTGTCTCTTATTTGACGATTGTGTCCCTCTTTAAATGCACAGCCACTCAAATATTAAACAGCATTATTAGCTCTTTATGCATGAGATCATGTTCTTCTATAGCCAGAATCACCGCACCGGAATGGTTTGCATGGTGTGCTGCCGTTGGACGCAAAATCCTCATCGCTGCTCGTCGACTCTCCTTTGTGTTTGGCGATCCACTCTCTGAGCTGCCTGTAAATCAGCACAGGTACACCTTCAGTCGCACAACAGCACCCCTATGGTCCACTTTAATGCTCATTAATGATGCACAAGGAGAAGATGTACCTCATAAACGGAATAGCCATAAAAAACTTGTTGGGAGCCAGTCCAAGCTTGGATTTAGGAGTCATATCGTTCCTGTGGCAAGGCAGCTTATCCACCGGGAACCATTCAATGTTCTGTCAGAAGTCAAAAGAGAAATGTAATGAATGCGAATCAAACACCTGTGCTTGTATGTTCAGGCAAAACAAAGGTATACACACCCTTATTTCTTTTCTGGTCTTGGGGTTAAACTTGGTGTCTTTAGGAACTCCCGGGATAATGTACAATCGGGCCAACTGATCTAAAATTCTCTGCTCGATATATGTCTTTTTGCATATACGATCTCGGATATCAAAGCCCGTCTCCTCTAAAACCTGCAGAGAAAACCGAACAACAATGACATCTGACCTCTAAATGTACCAGACCAACATTTGTATTTTCATTAGCCAAGAGTAAGACATACTTCTCTCACAGCGCAGTCATGGAAAGCCTCGTCTTCATTGACTTTCCCTTTAGGAAAACCCCAGCCAGACTTGGCCAGATAACCCTGGACCATTAACACCTTCAGGTACAAATAAAGCTTCAATTAGCACTCTTATAAATACACCAAGGCCGTCGCAACCATAGATATACATAATAAAGGCTAGATGTCTCAAGGCGGAGTCTCTAACGTCATCACCCGGCGGCCATCTTGTCACAGGCAAGCTTTCTGGCGGGCTCTGTGGTTCCTGATGTGGTGAGTTATCAGACAAACACAAATACTCTTATCTCGCTGAAATCTTGACGGATTTACAAACGGTTTGGTTTCTTACAAATGTTATTAACGTGGCTATAATTCTGGATGCTTGAACATGTTGAAATATATAATATTATAATTAATCATAAGTATGCAGTGTCATAACTACATCTCAGACGTTTATAACAAACCAACCCGTTTGAAAATCGGTAGAAAATTGAGCAAGTTATGGTTATTTAAAAAGTACATGCACCATTAAAACACAATGTTACGAGTGAGCGAGCTGACTGTGGCAAGATGGCCACCATGTGCGGACGTCGACCTCCATTGGCCAGCAGCGCGGACGAGACATCTAGCCTTTATTATGCATATCTATGGTCGCAACCCTCTTTCAAAATCACACAGCATAGATAATGATGCTTCTGTGTACTTACATGGTCAAGCGTTTCATCAAGAATAATGGCACCAAATGTCGGCACACCCATCTTGTACTCTTTCCACTGCTCTAAAACCTTCTGAACATCCTCTCCGTGGGGCAGCAGGAATGGACAGTGATTAAAAAGTGATCATAATGTTAAGGAGACACACAGAGAGAAACAAACCACAAAAACATTTAATATGCATTTAATGTTAATTTTAATATTATATATAATATAGATTATATATCAGCGCCTGTATCATATATACAGCGCCAGTTACCGTAATATATTTGCATCCACACCAGCTCATGAAAAGTTAAACGATATGTTTATTCTAAGCGTGCACTGCAGTTTTGTCATCTGCCCCTTTAAATGAGGCGACTCACTGGGTTTTGGAAGTGGATTCTGATTGGCTGTCAATGTTTTTTTTTTTTATCATTCCGAACATTATTTAACTGATATCACTCCTCTCTGTGGTTATGGTTATAACCATATATATATATATATATATATATATGGTTTAATATTATATATATATATTATATATATATATATATATATATAGATGTATATCAGAGCCGTTGAAAAGGGGGCGGGCGCTAATGGTCACACGGTCTCTTTAATTGATCCGCCATATTGCTCGTTGCACTGAAAAAGGCAGGTTTTTTTGTCATGATTTGAGCATCTTCATGATACAGTTGTTGTCAGATTTCATTGGTGATTTCAAATATGAAACTTAATCATAAGCTTGATAAACAGCTTTGGAGAATTTGATGTTTCCCAAGTCAGAGAGATGAGAGTTGCATGACTTAGTAGTAGACTTATTAGTATAGGCATGGTTGCTTTCACCAGACATTTAGCAATAAACATTCAAATATACCGCCCTGGCTCAAATTATTTATTTTTTTCTGAAGAAAGACAAACATAAATAGTGATGAAAGCCGAATATTAAATATTATGAATGAATATTAAATGTCATGGATGTATATTTACGGAGTAATCCACTGTTTTGCTGAGGGGATCAAAATCACAATTTTCACCTGAGATTTGGAGATAAATAGCAGGGGTGTAAAAATGACTTTATAAAAGATGGCAGCAGCATCATTATTTATTTTTACACAGAGATTGGTAGGTCTGTCAGTTAAATCTGTTGACTAAGCAACCTTTGTTTCATTATATGCACACAGTGACAGTTTAAAAATGGGAAAAAGCACTTCTTGTGTTTTTTTGCCTGAAGTTTGCATGTCTGTAACTTGTCAGATATCTTAACATCTTGTGTTTTGGTCAACTTATCTTTCATTTTAAAGGCCCAATATGGTTCAATCCCAGATATATTAATGCGGCTCCATGAGTAAACTGGTCAACTGTGCACATTTTCAGGGGTCAAAAGCCAAACATGGGTCACTTTGCATACAGCTGACACTTTTTTCTTTTAAAAAACTAATGTTGAAACTAGAAATGCATCTTGTTTCCCTCTATCAAAATACATGTAAATAACGTACCTTTTTAAACGTATTTTTTGAACGGGCAATGTTGGCATATAAGGCTACAAAGATTGCTAAATTAACCAATCTGAAGTCGTTTTACACCCCTGTAATTTAGCTCCAAATCTCAGGTGAAATTGTCTTTTGATCCCCCTCAACAAAACTTCATCGATAACATCTAATATTTCAGCTTTCATCACTATTTATGTTTGTCTTCTCTACTTCTCTTGCTGTCTCTAATTGTTGTCCTATCCAGACACTGCTTTTTTGGCATTAGAGGAGCAGGGAATTTTTTTAATGACACTTTTTGTTTCTTGGAGGTGGTTGTGAATCATTCAAAACTCATTAAGTCTTTTCCGGCATCACATAATCACAGCTGGATTTGAATCCAGGACTCATTTCTCGCATATATATAGTCTCTTATAAGCACCACAGATCTGAGCATCCTAAATTATATATTTTTTAATCATTCTGAAAATGATTTAACTGATATCGCTCCTCTCTGTGGTTATGGTTATAGCTGTGCTGTGGACTTCCCTATTCTCATGGTATTAGAAAAATGATTATGTAGTTATTGTCCTTGTTGTGAACGGGCTTTAGTCTGTGTGTTAAAGGGCACCTATTATGGAATTTTGAAATGTACCTTTCATGTAGTGTGTAACATAGATCTAAGTGAACAAAAACATCCTGCAAAGTTTGAAATATGAAAGTGCACCGTATATAAAGTTATTGTCTTTCAAAAGTAAGAGTCGACTCTGAGTCATTTTTATGAATCGTTAGAAGACCGAAGCTTTTTCTCTGACTAGATGACGTCAACTTGTCAAGTTATTTGAATACGATACGCCCACTTATTGCGCTCCAAGGCCAGCAGGGAAAACATCATGGCGACGAGACGCTGTGTTCTGAAGTGTGACTCAAAAGACAACTTTTTTCATCTGCCTAAGGAGGAGCATTTGAAGACTAAGTGGCTACAATTCATACAGCTATACCACAGAAGTGTAGTCCGAGCCTTGTGCTTTGTTCGCGCCATTTTGAAGACGATTGCTTTTTAAATGCAATCAAACTTGGATTCGCGAGCTGGCTGATATTGAAGGAAGGTTCAGTTCCAAGTGTATTTGCATCAGCTTCCTCCTCCGTATCACAAACTGTAAGTGTTATTAGTAATTGTTGCTTTTATGTTTTATGTAGCATGTTTAATTATTATTTTGTTTGTTGTGTAAGCACCGTTTAGCTTCTAGGTCTTCAATGACAATTGTATTGAGATATGTGAAGTGTTTGTCGTTGTTTTCGGAGTTGTCTTAAAGAATAGAGTAATACCTCGTACTCGTAGTAACGTAACTGCATTTTTTTTAAACGTTATGTTTATGCATCGGGCTAATGCAAACAAAGACTGGTTGTGCTTTTACAATATGAACTCTGGGCTATGCTCGTTATGGGTCGTTTCCGACAATCTCTGCACAGAGTATACCAATCACAACTGACTGGGTCATCTGACCAATCGCAGATTAGCGTCGCGCAAAGGAGGGGTTTGGAAAAGTGAGTCGTTGAACGAATCATTTGGGAGTCGGTGAGCAATAAATGCATATTATACGACAACAAAAGTGTTTTTTGTCATTGCATGCATGTAAAACTGTTGTTGGGGACTCCCAAAACAACATTAGGAACATTTTAAATGTCATAATAGGTGCCCTTTAATGATTGGTCACTGAGTCTTCCTGCAGCGCCTGGCCGACCCCTTTTCTCAAAACTCACAACCTCAGTCCTCTCTCTGCCCCTGGCATGCTTTCATTAGGGACATTACACAACGATCTCTTTAGGATATCAGCCTTGGCAAAGTCTCTTATCCCACACTGAGGTAATCCTGGTGAATTCTGCATGCAGAAGTCCAGGTAAAACCAATGGGCAAGCTCGATCTGGAAGCAGACTCTGATGGCATTGTCCCGCTCCTCGCTGGGGATGTGAAGAATGAAGCGACTACAAGACACAAAACAAAGTCATCACACGCACTGAAAACATCGAGCCCACATCAGGAGTCAACAGCATGTTTAATGATGAAATGTGTTCAGTACAATGGACTACTTGTCTTGCACTGAGCTTTGTGACATACTTCCAGTTTTAAATAATATGGCATGATACTTTTCTGAAGAACTAACAGATCTAAAGCTAAGATAACCTTAAAAGTCACTATGAAGTCAAAATCGCCATTTTTTTATGGACCATTTATAATGCACATACTTATAAATGCAAAAAAAAAAATCCTCATATGCGGTCTTCACGTGCTATTGGAATTACTGTATGAGTTTCCTAGTTAAAACTTGGACACGAACGCCCTCTTAAAGGATTAGTTCACTTTTAAAAAAACTTTTGCTGATAATTTACTCACCCCCGACGTCATCCAAGATGTGCATGTCTTTCTTTCTTCAGTCGAAAAGAAATTAAGGTTTTTGATGAAAACATTTCTCCATATAATGGACGTCAATGGGCCCCAAACGGGTCAAGGTCCAGATGACAGTGTCAGCGCCGCTTCAACGGGCTTTAAACGACACCAGACGATGAATACGGGTCTTATCTAGCGAAACCATCGTCATTTCAAAAATAAATAAAAAACATTTCTGTCCTGACGAAAATTTTCTTTGAGGCTTTTTAATATTCCAACACCAGGATACACACACGAAATGGGCATTTTAAACGATAAACTGACACAAAGACATTTGAATATGTGTGTATGGTCCTCCTTCCGCACATCTGTAAACACTGACTCGTCAAGCGTGACCTTTTCAACGTAATTGCGTATTACATGACGTCACGAACGCGCATCACAGAACAGAGCAAGGCGAGCGTTTGTGCTTATAAAACTTAAACTTTTTAATTTATTTTAGAAATGACGATGGTTTCGCTAGATAAGAGCCGTATTCATCGTCTGGTGTCGTTTAAAGCCCGTTGAAGCGGCGCTGACACTGTCATGTGGACCTTGAACCGTTTGGGGCCCATTGACGTCCATTATATGGAGAAATGTGTTCATCAAAAACCTTCATTTCTTTTCGACTGAAGAAAGAAAGACATGGACATCTTGGATGACATCGGGGTGAGTAAATTATCAGCAAAAGTTTTTTTTAAAAGTGAACTAATCCTTTAAGTCGTATTTACCATTGGGAAGCTCTGGAATAATGTTGATACTTCAGTTTTCGTGTTGGACGGGCCACAAACTTTGATTGCTGCTGTGACCGCTATTCTATATTAGGTTTTTCGCAACAGCCTTGTCTTTTTAATTAAAGTAATGCATGTTTACACAAGAATAATCATTTGATCTTCAAATGATTATTGAAGTGGTCAAATACAGGCTATTTTTCGCTTTAAATTTTGAAGCATTTTGTACGGCGAAAATACGAAACTTGACAAAAATTCCACAATTGTCAGCAAGACGACTACGTAGATCTAGATCAGTGGTCTCAAACCCAATCTCTGGAGAGCCACAGTTTGCACAGTTTTGCTCCAACCTCAACCAAACACCGCTGATCCAGCTGATCAAGGTCTTCAGGGTTACTAGAAACTTCCTCTGAGGTGTGAGGTGGAGCTAATGTTTATGTTGTTGTCAATTAATGGGACACTAAATATCATTGTATTTGGCTTTAATAAGGTTTACCCAAAAATAGGCACGAATAATCCCGGTGTCCTCCATGATTCCTTTGCTTTCCAATAACAAAACACTCGAGTGCAACAAGCTCGTAATGGCGACTTCAGAAGTAGGACATTTCCGACAGCACCTGAAGGCAGTATTAAAGGAATAGTTCACTTAAGCGGTCATCATTTAGGCTACTCGCCCTCAAGTTGTTCCAAGCCCGTATACATTTCTTTCTTCTACTGAACACAAAACTATGGAAGTCAATGGGGTCTGTTTGGTTACCCTTCTTCAAAATATCTACTTGTGTGATCAACAGGAGAAAAAATACAGGTTTGAAACGACTTGAAGGCGAGTAAATGATGGCAGAATGTTATTCCTTTAATAACTTCCCTTCCCTCTTGCAGCAACATCTCTTCTCTTCTCTGATCATGGGTTTACTGGGTTTACTGGTGTGACATGAGATCCCCAACAGCAAACCACAACCATCCAATCAATTACCCACAAGCCCCGCCCTACATTTGTTCCGGTTCAAGAAGGATATACGTCACGATATAGGGACATTTGCAACCTCCGTTTCATGCAGACTTTAAAAAGTAATAATAATCACTCTCATGATCTGCCTTTCACCAGCATGTCATCAATTAAGGACAAAACCTGATTTCCCCTCATGCAATGAGACTACACAATTAATAATATCAATGATAATCATAATAAGTATTAACATTATTAAATAATTAATATATTTTGAATGTCGTTACCGGAAAAGCGGTTGAACCCATTTGTTGTTGTTGTATCAATTAGAACCGAACACGGAAGTAGTTTTACGTAGTCAGTCACTTGACCATTTAGTTCATTTTTTTTAGAAAATATCAGCAACAATAACTATTAGGATTCTCTTCATCAGACTTTAGAAACTGTTGTTGTTACTTGGAGTCAAAACACCGCTGCCCTGGCACGAGCCCAAAGCTGACTGGAGCGCGCACGCGAAACACAAATATGCGCTGCAGACTCACACACACACACACACACACACACACACGACGGACAAAACTGTGCACTCGGGACGGGTGGCCACGACACGCCGAACACTGCTTGCCATGGGAGTTTAATAGCTTTTGCAACACATATCATACAATCAAACAGTCGAGTCCTTTAGATGACCGCGTAACAAAGACTGCTATTCGACCGCTCAAACTGATATAAGTCCATATTAAACGTACAGGTACTTTAAAACACACCGTATGGTGTGAATATAAGCTCTCGGTTTACCTGCAAAGGTCGTCCAGTAAGCCGTTAGGAATCTCCCATCTTTTTGTCTCCATGTTAAGGGTAAAAACATCCCGAACAAGCAAAACTAGTGCGTTAAAAACAGCGCAAAGGCACTACACTTGCGTGCTTCACATTTATAATATGTGGCTAAATAACATGGTTCTGTAATATTCAAACACTACCCATAAAAGGGCAAGAAGTGCTGTGGATTTATAACGACGACACTGATGCTAACATGCTAACTAGCTAAAAATACAAATTCATGAACACAACTCTCTTGCGTTCAGGAGGCGGGGTCAGAAGCACGTGAACGGAAACTCCTGACCAATCAGAGTCACTCTTCTACATGATTGACATCATCAAGAAGCCAATCACGGAGAAGCTCATAGAGCAATGATGAAAGTGGCAGTTTGTATGTGAAGCAGATATTATAGCGATCATGCTAAGCTATAAATGTAGTTAAACCTCTGACTAAATTGTGAAAAGGATATGTTTTATGTATTCGACCTCACCTTTCGTGCAGTCAACGCCATTATGAATGTATCTCTACACATATTTTCAGTGTAATAGGCTTTCTTCCTTCCAACTGTCATTTGATTTTACACCGTTATATGAAGGGTGTGGTCGCGGAAGTGCCGTCGTGACGTCACACCCTCGGCGTGCAAGTCACACACACACACACACACACTGAACTGAGAACAGCAGGAGTTGTCGAGCTGCTGTTCGTACTATAATTAAACAATCACCAATCCAGACAAACCATGGCGTTCGCGCTGAAAGAGCGTTTCGAGAAGTTCCTCAAGGAGAAGAATGTCATGACGGACGTGCTGTCGAAGATAGAGGCGAGGACTGGCGTGAACCGGTCCTACATCGCGTATGGTGAGCGCTATAACCAGGAACACATGTGTCATGTCGGACAGGAGAAACGCACGGTTCACTCTGTAGCTTTAACGCTGTTTAACCAAGAATAGCGCTTTGCGTGATGGATCAGAGATGATAGTAACGTTAGGCTGGTGTTGTCTTTTGTCTTGCAGCTGTCATCGGGCTCCTTGCAGTGTATCTGGTGATCGGATACGGCGCGTCTCTTCTTTGTAATCTCATTGGATTCGTCTATCCCGCGTATATATCGTGAGTTAAAACTGTAATCGATCTTTATTCTGTCTGTTCATTTTTGGCGTCACGCCGCGGGTGTTTGCGTCATCGACGTACGGAGCGCTGACGTCATCGTCGTCGCAGCGGCGGCGCGCACGCTTGAGTACGCAGCAGGAAGTGTACACACGGCAAACATGTACATTTCCTTCAAAATCTTATGTTTATCGTCGAATATCTGATTACAACTGTGATTTTTTTCCCTAGTTACATATGTAGTCGTGCTTAAATAAATAATTTAAACAAACATCTTACAGTGATTAAAAAAAGGAGTAGGCAGAAGATATTGCTTATTAACGTTAGGCCTACACTTCTCACAATGTCAAATTAAAGGGATAGTTAACTAAATAATCAAAATTGTGTCATTTACTCACCCTCATGTTGTTCCAAACCTTTATACATTTCTTTCTTCTGCTGAACACAAAAGATATTTTGACGAATGTTGGTAACCAAACCGTTACTGGACCCCAATGACTTCCATTGTATATTTCCCCTACTATATGGAAGTCAATGGCTACCGTTTGTGATGTATATTACTGAATTATTACAGAAATATATTACTGAATTATATTACAGACATATATTACTGCTGTACAGTCAAATTTAGCTATGTAGTAATTCGATAATATTATTAATATTAAAACTTGATAAGTAATAATCTAAATTATTCCATTTTTAATTTTAACAGTAAAGCTCTGCTGTACAGCACTTTGTTTGACAAAAAAGTTTGTTTTATTTCCGATGATTTTCACAAGTTTTATGCCTTCATTTGATTGCCAGACAAATAAAACAAATAATAGAAATGAAAAATAAAAGTTAAAAATGTTTCTATCAATTAATTTGACTTTTTTTTATTTAAAAAACTTAAAACACAGAATGTGGTATAAAATAAAATAAAACTGAATAGGGGCCTAAACATGTAATTTTTGTTTTAATAAATTATTACGTTGTATAAGCTTCATGATTTCATTTAATTAGACATGCTTTTTGATTACTAAAATGTAATCAAACCATTTTAAAAAAGTCCAAAAAAGTAAAATGGAAGAAACAAATATTGGGGAAGAAAATACAACAGAAGTTGAGAAAGAATAAAAGGGATTTCACAACATGCTCTTTAGGACACGCTTAAACACAGCAGCGTTCAGTGCAGATTCAATTTAATCCATTAAACACAATGTTGTGAATTTATTTCTAAACAGGATTATGAAAATGAGTATGAATTGGTCATCGTGTGATAAGCAGTTCAGGGTTGAACACGTTAGACCACAGAAGGACTCGTGACTCCAGTTTTAGTTCTGCTCTAGCCACAATGCTCTGTAACACACACACACACACACACACACACACACACACACACACACACACACCTAACCCAGACAACTGTTGAAATCCTGCCTTACTCAATCTGCTACATTCCTTCTGTCGTCTGACTGGTAGTTTAGACTCGGCTAGTAAAGTGTAATTGTACTAACGTCCTCCTTCGGCTGTCAAATCTGAGATGATTTTATCAAGTAAACGCAAGAATAACTTTTAAATTGTAAGTAATATTTAAAAATTAACATTTACTTGACTGAAGCAACTTCGGTTTACTTGATTATCAGTTTTTATAATGAAATCATGAGCCTCAAATATGATCATCAGGCTTTTGATGAAGGTTTATTTGTTCATCTCTCAATCATCATTATGTTTTAACTAGAGCTTTGATTATTAAACTAAGCATTGAAATATCTTACTAAGACATTGGCAGATATAGAGTGATTGATATTAATATGCTTTTATGTCAGTATTCTGTTATTAAGATCTCATCACATTACAAGCTTCAGAATTTCATCTTTTTGAACATATAAATATCACCATCTGCACTAAATTGCATATATTTGTTCCTCTGAATATTTTTTTCTACCTCAAGCTCCATATTTTCACGTTATCATCCTATATGAGCCGTAATGTGTCAAATTTGATAATAAACAGAGTTATTTTTTGTCTAAAGGTTGGATAAAAATAAAAATCCGACTATTTCATACGCCAGGCTTGACAGGGTTAACACACCAGTAACGGTCTTCTCTCAAACCCGAGGCAGAGAAGCTGTTGCTGTAGATCAGACCTCTTCTCTTCTGTTATCTAACATCAGTGAATGAAGAGGCGTGTGTGTGTGACTGTTGATGTGTGTGTGTCCCCGCAGAATCAAGGCCATCGAGAGCGCCACTAAAGATGACGACACCAAGTGGCTGACGTACTGGGTGGTGTACGGCGTGTTCAGCGTCGCCGAGTTCTTCGCTGACATCTTCCTCTCCTGGTTTCCCTTCTACTTTTTGGGAAAGGTATTTTTTTTGTATTGATATTAAGATGTTGTAGTCATGTCATAGAGCTGCTGTAGCTCCGCCCCTTTCCAGCGCCGTGCTCGTTGTCTTTTGTCTTTCGGTCGGTGTTATCACAGCGATTTTGCATATTTATGATGAACGGCTCGTTTTAACATCTTCCCGGTCTACTGACATTTCTTAAAGGAATGGTTTACTGCTCTTTTTCTTTGCATGATTGTGTTTATGGGGTGCAATATAACATGTCTTCGTTTTTTTTTTTTTTTTTTTTTTAAGCCTTATTTTTCATAAATTTCATCTTTATTGTAAGTCGCTTTCTCCTCTGTCATTTGAACGACCGGTTGACTTCCTGATTCTGTGAAACCACTCCCTCAGACACAGGCATGGGCTCAGATTGGTTAGCTGGGCCGGTGTGTTGTAATTGGCTAAACTGCGCAGTGCACGTTGTCCGGAAACTTCACGCCCATCACCTTTACGGGCGTCGCATGTGCTCCGGTCAAATGTAAATAATGGTTTCAATACTGCGGTACAGTTTGAGCCAGAGTCAGACCCGGAAAGCGGCAAAGAAGAGAGTCAAGCAGAACCTCCCCACGGCTCTTACAAAACGCTTCTGAATGGTACTTTTTTTATTATTATTCTATTATTATATAATAATTTCGATACGCTGTTACTTGAAAATGCCACTGCTGCCACTTGTTAGCTTCTGAGATACGGTTTTCTCCTGATTGAACATTTAATATAACAGAATAAATGACTGAGTAATACCGCAGCTGAACTTTGCTGTTGAGATTACATATAATTTTTTAAACTTTATACACGTGTGTCTTATACACACAAAATAGCATCGAACTAACTGGCATTGGTTTACGTTCTTGATCAAATCGAAAAAAATTATGTCAAGTATACATGGAAAATACATTTACAAAATTAGTAATTACAAATTCTGGTTCAAAATGTTTGTACGCGTTTGACATAGACACGAAATAGCATAACTAAGTGGCTACTAACGCCAGCGCTGGGATTTGTTTACGTCCTTGATAAAACTAAAACATTATGTCTGAAATTATACATGCAAATACATTTAAAATGATTAAGTCTTACTTACAGGTTGTGGCCCGACAACTGTTGCCTCTGGGTTTAAAGTTGGAACTGCTTCATGTTTTAGTCACAGTTTCTTGTTGAATCCGGCATTGAATTCGTGGAGATTCTGGAAGCTGTCTTCCGTAAAATGCGCAGCACAGTGAGCTAAATTACGATTGTAATTTTCAGGAACATAATCAAACAGAAATTTTAGCCATTGTTGACGAACTACAGCGTCTGTAGGAAGCCCGCGAACACAGAAGACCTGACAGCTGGGTGAAAATAACACTTTAGACGGCATGGCTACAGCTCTCCACTATAACTCTTCCTCTTCGACAAAGCCGCAGAAATATGGCCACGCCCCCTTTTTCCATATTCCGGAGGGAGGGTTGATGTTAATGTATGGGTTAGTTACGTATAAAACCCGGGAAGTATCTCGTTGTAGTCCCATTCGAGTCGTTTTTGTAGGCATTCAACTTCCTGATTTTTAAAAAACGAATATATCTCTGCTTACGTTGAACTTTCAGCGCAGCAACTTTGCAGATCCTGTTCATGCACCAACAGCAACATTACACACTATTTCAAATGAAAAAAGTGAAATCGCAATCAACCACCCCTTTAAAGGAACACGCCACTTTTTTTGGAAATAGGCTCATTCTCCAGTTCCCCGAGAGTTAAACAGTTTTACCGTTTTCTAATCCATTCAGCCGATCTCCGGATCTGGCGGTAGCACTTTTAGCATAGCTTAGCATAGATCATTGAATCTGATTTGACCGTTAGCATCTCTCTCAAAAACATGACCAAAGAGTTTTGATATTTTTCCTATTTAAACCTTGAGTCTTCTGTAGTTACATCGTGTACTAAGACCGACAGAAAATGAAAAGTTGTGATTTACCAGCACTACCATGTGTGCAGCAGCGCAATGATATTACACAGCGCCTTAAAATAGTCCCCAGCTCGGTAACTTCCAGCGTGACTGGCACTAAGTGTGTAATATCATTGCACTGCTGTACGGCAGCAATTCTTGATTATTACGCAGGAATGAGAGTAAAGTTCCTCGTCATATTGGCCTAGAAAATCACAACTTTTCATTTTCTGTCGGTCTTAGTACACGATGTAACTACAGAAGAGTCAAGTTTTAAATAGGAAAAATATCGAAACTCTTTGGTCATTTTTTTGAGAGAGATGCTAACGGTCTAATCGGATTCAATGATCTATGCTAAGCTATGCTAAAAGTGCTACCGCCAGACCCGGAGATCGGCTGAATGGATTAGAAAACGGTAAAACTGTGTAACTCGCTGGGAGCCGGAAAATGAGCCTATTTCCAAATAAAGTGGCGTGTTCCTTTAAGACATCTGCTTTAAACATTACAATCCTCATGATAACTTTCATTAACTTTACATTAAGTAAATGAACTTCAAAAGCTAGTTACTCCTGGACAGCGATGCCATAGAGATACACGGAGCGACCGCAGGAACTGAAGTTCACAGACAATATTCTAAAGATGGCGGCGGCCTCGTTTCTCTGGCGCATAACGCCTATCAGTTGCTGATTTAGGTTTATCACAGGTTTCTGCAGAGCTTTTGTTCAGGGATTAGTTGCCTTATTTGATTTCATGCCAACTTTATTACAGTAAGCTTACTGCAGATGTTTGCAATTAATATAAAAAAAAGCGGAATTTGTACTTGAGCCATATTTCTACAAACACATATTCGAATATATTTCACCTGTTTATTATTATTACCTAAAGGGATAGTTCACCCTACAATGAAAATGAAGTCATCATTTACTCACTCTGGTGTTGTGCTAATGGGGTTTGCCAATCCTTCTTTTTTGGACCGCAAAAGGAGACGTTTCTTTTGTGAATGTCCCGCTCGCGCTCGTCTATATAACGGCAGCTGGGTTCGACAACGTGCTTGAGTTTGACTTTTTGAAATTTAAGTCTTGGAAAACCCTTAAAAACAGTGATATATCTGAAAAGGTGCTTGAATTACTGGAGGACAGTAGGCTATATTAGAAAATAGTGTTTACATTTATTGCTAAAACAATGTTTTTAGAGCCATCTGATATTGATATATTTTAGAGGTCGACCGATTAATCGGCACCGATTGTTGACGGGTGGAACTATCGTTATCGGCAAAATATATACCGATAGTTTTTCCTGGTTGCGTCCATTGCTGGAGCGGCTGAGAAGCACACGCTGTCATTCATTACACAGTGTCAGAGCTGAGAAGTAGGGATGTGCAGATCGATGCTGCAGTATCGATATATCGATACTCACAAGCTACTCACTTGGTATCGATACCAAGTATACAAAGATACAAGATAAGATACAAAATAAGTGGTATCGCCCATGCTTACTGAGAAGGGTCTGCTGGCATCATGCAGTACAAGAGCGGCCTCTAGAGGTGTAATAAAAACTCGTTAATTTGTTGACTAAATGCTGCATTAGTAGAGAAAGAACAGCACAACAGTATGTTTGTTTGCCTTCGAGGCTGAGAGGACACTGACAAAAATAAACGTAAGTCCCACCCGAATGTTTAATGTCATAATTGTTACCTCTATCTGCATTAGTTCATATCCAGCTGGTCACTTTTGTGCATTAAATATGTAGAGAAGTTGCATATTTAAAGCTAGAGACGTAAGCAAACTGATATGTTCATACAGCCGACAGAAACATAAACGAATCGGAAAAGCATTCGATTTCGGTTATTTATTTTTTTCATCTTCACTTTAATACAAATTTTGTTACTTTTTTATTAATTTAGTTGGCTTGAAAGGAACAGTTAAATAGTTACATTTTGAATGTAACTGGTTTTATTTGTTATTTAGAGTATTACCTTTTGTTTCAGTTTGAATGAATGTCTTTTATTGACTTAAATATTTATTCACATTTTATATATTTATTTCATTTAGCATGTTTTCATGGTTCAATACAGTTTTTTTTATTTTTATAATAAAGTTCAGCACTGTTTTACTTGGAGTGTTTGTCTTTATCCAGTATCAATTTTAAAAACTATCGGTTCATTAATCGGTTATTGGCAAGTATGGCCCAACCTAGCTATCGTTATCGGTAAAATCCACTATCGGTCGACCTCTGCTATATTTCACATGGCAGTGAGCGTGATGTTGCTCGTAGCTTTCGGTGGATCATTGTTTGATAAGTGAGATCTGTGATTGTTGTCCTTGAAAACCAAAAAAGTAGTGCTTGGAAAGTCCTGGACTTTAATCTGACAGGATCAGTGCGACCCCGGTGGCAGTGAACCGTGACCCGCATCAAGCTTTACAGAAGACACAACTCAGATTGATGCGATGCCAATGTTCTGGGTTTACGATAGGGTTCGGTGAAAGATTTAATGTGATTTAATGAAAATTCTTGACCTTGGCCGTTGGGCTTTTGTGTTTATGAGACTCTAAGCGCCACAGTTCACTCCATCTCACACAGAAAAACACACACACACACACACACGTTGTGAGAAATCAAGACTAAGAAGAACTCGACATGACATACCCATGTTTCTTCTTCTTGAGTATTGGTGATATTGGACTCACATGTGACTCTTCTGGATAAACCCTTGAGGCGTACGCATCCTCTCGTGTTCAAGGGGTCCTGGTACACAAACAAGTGACTTTCATGTGGCGTTTTTCTTAGAGTCTCATGAACACAGAAGACCAGTGGAGTAGTTGTGGTCAGTAAGAGGAGACATCTTTGACTCACGTTAAAGGACACTGAACACAATGTCAATGCCAGTTTTATTGATCAAATTTAAACTAATTTAAAAGTACACTGAAGATTCAAAAGTGTTTTGTTTCTAGACCAAATGGTGCAAAGGTTATAGAAGTTATAATAAGAGTGAGTTTACAGACTCCACCCCAATACATCTGCCAGAATCTTCCTATTTTTATCTTCTCCTATTCCTATATTTGACGAGAACGACTAATAATAGTGCTGGGAAAGTTGTGCTTTAGTTGATCATCAGTGACATTATTGCTTTGGCATGTTGTTGTTTTTTTATGCTTCTGATTGTTGTAAGCAAACTTGTTGTACGTCTTCAGATTGAAATATTTACAGTAGATGTACTGAAAATATCACATTAGCTAGTAGGGGTGTGACAATATATATCGTGTCACAATATATCGCAATACAAAAATGCAAAGATTTTATCGTGGATAGTTCCCTAAAATGAAAATTTAAGTTTTAGTGTCTGTACTACATTAAACTGCTATATATAATGCAGTGGGGGAATATTTGTGGGCCTGATAATGCCAAATGTCTGATGTTACCAGTAAAAAGTGGAATATATTATTATAAATATCTAGTCAGTGACGGAGATCAAGCATATTCATCTAAAATAATCCTGTATTTCCAGCTCCAGAATCATGAATATTGTTATTCTGGTGTCTCTATTGTCCTGTGCTTTGGGTTTCCAGCACCAAGTCCAACACTATTCATTTACACACACAATGTAACACCAAATTTTAATCAACAGTAAAAAAAAAATGTGAACCTTTTATCATGTCTTGGAGTATCGCAATAATATGGTATCGTGAGTTCAGTGTCGTGATATCGTGTCATGAGGGCATCGCTACTCCCCAATAGCTAGTGATGACCAGCTGAATAACAATTACACCTGATTTTGACCAGTTTTGACTCCAGTTTCAATGATATAAGGCACGGTGATGCAGTCCAAACGTGTTTAGCTGTGTGCTTGATCCCTAAAATAACACTTATATCATCAAAATGCAGTATTCAGGAGGTACACAAACATCTGTGTGAATGGGTTGGATTTTTTTTAATCATATGTAAATTTTAAAAATCTTGTATAATGACTTCCTGTTTTGTTTTTATTATATTTATATGATATTTGTATTTTTGTAATTGAATTTTTGCCATGAAAATAGCTTTGAATGCTGGTATGGCATTAAATAAAATAATCTGAATCTGTGTGAATGCACTGAAGTGGACACAGACGTCTTGTTATTGAGGCGTCGTGTGTTCTGATGTGGAGTATAATGTAATGTGTGTGTTCTGCTGTGTCTCCAGTGTGTGTTCTTGGTTTGGTGCATGGCTCCCACTCCATCCAACGGCTCCGTCCTGCTCTACACCAGAATCATTCGCCCCATCTTCTTAAAGCACGAGGTCAAGATTGACAGTGTGGTGAAGGACGTCAAGGATAAAGCATCAGAGGCTGCGGACAAGTTTAAAGAAGAAGGTGAAGCAGATGCAGTTCATGTCTCCGCCAGTAGAGTTGGTTCATTTATTTCAGTAATTCAACTTAAAAGCTGAAACTAATATATTATATAGACTCATTACATGCAAAGTGAGATCTTTCAAGCCTTTATTTGTTATAATTTTGGTTATTTGTTATGGTTTTCATAAGCTGTAAGCCATAAGCATCAAAATTATAATAAATAAAGGCTTGAAATATCTCACTTTGCATGTAATGAGTCTATATAATATATTAGTTTCACCTTTTAAGTTGAATTACTGAAATAAATGAACTTTTGCACCGTTTTCCGAGTGTCCAAACTCTGCATGTTTTCCAGAATGACTGGCATGTGTCATTAGTTTTCTTCATGATCTGTACAGGCAGTTATGCACTGATTGGTAATCCGATCTTCTCTTTTTGTGTCACACAGCCAAGAAAGCCACTGCCAACATTATCTTTGAGGAGAAGAAGAACTACTAAAAGCCAGAGCCATTTCAACCGCTTCTCCTCCTACAGGACGGCGCCTGCCTGAATAAATGTTGCCTTTATATGCTCTTATTTTTAATTTTTGAAAACTGGAAGTGGGCTGATTATTGTTACTGTCTTTATACTGTGGTGGTAGCCATATAGATGACACCGGAACGCCCCGGAGCTGACAATCCCGAGTTAGGATGGTTGTTTAAGCAGGTAAGGCATTCATAAATCATGTTAGAGGAATCGAGTGACGCCCCCCCCTCCCCCCGCAATGCTTCAGTCTCAGTAAACATCCTTATCTTTCCTGTAGACGCGCCCTTGGCTTCTATTAATAGGTCATCAAAAGGTTTATCTTGCATCTTATTTAACATATTCATTCTAAGATGTATTTATGTGTGATACGATTTTTTGTTTGTAGAAAATGTTTATTCTGAGGATATCAGTGGAACTGTAAACATGAATCATGCATTTGACATCAATTAAACCATTGAAATCCACAATTAATTGTGACATGCCTCATTTCTGTGTCTTGCTTCTGATTGGATTGCTCCTATAGCCAGGTTGTAACAGTGGGTCTGGGGAAAGTTCATTCACAGTCCATGTCCAAAGGGGCGTCGCCAACGGAAATGCCTCTGGGCGCAATTGGATAGACCAATCAGAGCGATCGTCATCCTATAAAGCCCGCCTCAACGTTTGGGATTGGTGTCTCGATTTGGGAAAATTGGAAATGGGCTCTTGGCCAAACGGACACCTGACCCTTCTCTTTTGTAACAGTAGCTATGTTTCCATCCACACGTTTTTATCCGGATTAAGTGATAAAAATGCCTTATGGTAACAGTAAAATTCGATTGAACTTCATGAATGTCGACTCAAATGAAATGCGTTCGGTCTCATCGGATTTTATCTTGATCGATATACGGCTTATGCGATAAACGCTGATGGAAACGCTATTTGCATTTTGTCTAGCAAAACTTTGTTCACAAATGTTGGCTTGAATGTTGTGCAATTCAGTGCGAAAATGAATGTAAAAACCTTAAAATGCCTCAAATCATTTCGATATACCAATTTGATCGCACAACAGCATGTGACGTCATTACACACAGGGTTTTATTCGCTGTAAAGCCGTTGGATGGAAACACACTTTCACCAGCTTTATTCACATGAGTTTTTTTTACCGAACTTCAGATCATTCGATTGACAAGTGGATGGAAACTTAGCTAGTGGGTCTGGGCTGGGGAAAGTTCAAGTTCAAGTCTTTATTTTTGCCAGAAAGACACAAATCGCCTGGAATTCATTTTGGTGATAATTTGGCTCACACAAGACAATACAAGACACTGGACAAGAATAACAACACATCATCAGGCATGACATGTACAATAAAAACAAAAAAAAATTTAGATAACTAATAAAAAATACTAAAAAGATACTTGGGTTGCTACCCAGGAATATATACAATAAATAATCAAACAAATCAAAACAAGTGCTTGTGCATTTAGTGACCCTGAGGAGAAGGACATAGCTGTTACAACTGCAGAGCAGTTAAGGATTATTGGTGTGAATTGATGGCCCTCACAGCCTGCGGGTAAGTGCTATTTAAAAAACGGGTTGTTCTGGATCTGATACTTCCTAACCTTCTACCTGATGGTAAAGGGGTGAAAAGGGAATTAGCAGGATGTGATGAATCTTTGAGAATCTTTAGACCAGTTTTGAGTAGACGGGTCACGGGTGTTATAAATGTCGCAGATCTTAGGGAGGTCTAGCCCAATTATTCTCGAGGCTGTCCTGACTACCCTATTCAGTGAAGACTTATCATCCGCTGAGCAGTTCCCCCACCATACAGTGATGGAGAAAGTAAGAGTGCTCTCTATCACAGCCCTATAGAAGTGGAGCATTCCAGCCTTGGACACTTTAAATTTCCTGAGTTGTCTTAAAAAGAAGAGTCGCTGCTGAGCTTTTTTAACAATCTGGCTGATGTTGATGTTCCATTTAAGACTGGAGGATATAATGGTCCCAAGGAACCTGAAACTTTCCACCCAATCTGCAATTTATTCCTTAATGGCCAAGGGCTGGAGCAACTTACTATTTTTGCTCCTAAAATCGACAACCATCTCGTTGGTTTTGGAGATGTTGAGGGACAAGTTGTTAACTGAGCACCACTCAGCCAGCAAAGACACTTCTGTTCTGTAGGCCGATTCATCATCATTGGTGATGAGGCCCACCACAGTCGTATCATCCGCAAATTTAAAAATCTTGACTGAATCGTGGTGAGAAAAACAGTCATTAGTATAAAATGAGTACAAGAGGGGAGACAGAACACACCCCTGGGGGGCGCCAATGCTGGTGGACATTGATTTTGACAAGAGGTTATTAACCCTAACCACTTGAGATCTATCAGTTAAAAAGTCAAGGATCCACTTACATATGGACTCCTTAACACCCAACCCCAGGAGTTTGTCACACAATCTCTTTGGTATAATATTATTAAAAGCAGAACTAAAATCAATAAACAGTACCCGTGCATATGTAGCTGAACCTTCCAAATGTTGAAGAATGTTATGGGTGCAAAGAGAAACAGCATCTTCAACAGACCTGATCCTTTCCAATTTGCATATAGGGAGAACAAGTAACGTAGTTGTAAGATGATTGACCACTAATCGCTCAAAAACTTTCATGATAACAGAGGCACACCATTTAATAGTGGAAGCAGAGACCTGGTCGGGGCCTGCTGCCTTCCTGCAGTTTTGTTTCCTCAACAGTTGTCTGACCTCATTTTCTTCTATCAGAAAAGGTGGTTCAGAAGGAGCTATATTACTGAGGTTAGAGCTAACTGTACATTCAGAGTTAAATTCAAATCTACAGTAAAAATCATTTAGAGCTTGTTAGGTAGCAAGGGATCATCATCAAGAACTGCGTGACTGTTTTTATAGTTGGTAATCTGTTGAAGGCTTTGCCAAACACCCCTGCTGTCATGAACACCCAGCTTAGCTTCCAGCTTAGCCCTGTAGTTAGCTTTTGCCTTTTTAACAGCCCGTTCAAATGCATATTTAGCAATAGTGTACTGACGAATATCTCCACTCTGAAAAGCATTTTTTCTCTTCAAATACAAAATTTTTATATCTTTACTAAACCATGGCTTGTTATTGCTGTAAACAGTCACGGTTTTAGAGGGAAAACATACACTTTCACAACCCGTGTCCAAAGGGCCATGACGCTCAAATGCCTCTGGGCGCAATTGGATAGACCAATCAGAGCGATCGTCATCATGTAAAGCCAGTCTCAACACTTGTGATTGGTGCCTCGATTTGGGAAACTTGGAAATGGGCTTGAATGGGCTCTTGGCCAGACGGACATGCAGAGCAAATCTCAATTTTGCCGGAAGTTCGTCAGGGTTTTCCCAGGCAACGGTTTCTACTGAATTTCCTGGAATTACAAATGCATCATGTTGAGGTGACGAGCAACACATGAGTTTACTCTAATGCCAAACCTCACAAATATAAACATGTATCCCCAGTTTCACAGACGTACAGCGTACGCTAGTCTCAGACTTAAAGGTGCCATGTGTAAAAATTGAGGTAAAAATATCCAAAAAATGAGCTACACGCATCAAAAGAATGAGAAGAAATAAGGGCAATGATGTCATTAAAAAAATGTCAAGTTATAGTGCTGCAGAGATATCAACCTTAATTAGCATTAGCATAACTAGCCACGGCCCGACAGGTGTCGTAATACCAGTTTCGGCCATGGGAGGCGGTATGCGGGCAACATAACCACCAGCCAACCTGCAATACACGAATAAATCGCACGGCTTGTGGGCGTTCTTGAACCTGATGTCAATCGTGTGGAAAGTACAGCCCACTACTTCATTTCAATTCAGGGAACAGAGCGGAAGGATGGCTGAAGCCTTTGGCAAGAGAAGCACAAATCAAATCAGATAAGAAAAGGACCGCTCGTCACGGTCCGGGCTCGGAAAAGCGCGGGGGACGGCGAGCAAACTGTAGCGCATAGCCCTGTTTTACAACGTTCAGCACCCATTCTGACGCGCCCGGAATCGCTACCCATGCTTTCGCACGCATAGCTAGGGGCAGAATGGTCTCCGTGTTCTGACCGCCGCACTGCGCGGGTTCGAGAAACTGAAACGGAGGTATCAACACGGCGCGCGCCCTCGTTGTCTGAAGAGTGCTGCTCGCTGACGACAGAAGCGGCTGTTTTCACATTCAATGACTCGGTCGCTAAGGACGGAGAACAATTTGTGGCGCGAACAGGTCATTTGTAGCCCACTGTATCTTTCAACAGTGTTCGTGTTTTTTTTTACTATAGTAGAGATGATCGGTTCACGTGCGCTGTCTGATGTTTACTGCATCACTCGACATGGAGAGGTTGGGTAAAGTAATAATTACAAGAGCTTCACGTTTATCAGATACGAGCATTCAACGGCCCTGTAGTATATATATATATATATATATATATATATAAATATAGGTTATTTGTGTTTGCGCACGTGATATCAGGAAGCAATGTAATAACGTTACCTGTAATACACACATGATGGCGATGCGCAAATCGAGTGTGTGTGTGTGTCACAAATCATTATTGTTTCTTCAACTTATTAAAATATCTTACTTTACTGCAACTATCTGTTTCTGCTTCTTTATCATATTTATAGTGTGTGATTTATAAAATACCATATCCTACATCACATATTTTGATATGTGAGGTATACTGCCCCCATCTGGTATGGAATGTGGAGTATGACTTGATTTTTTTTGCCAGACAATTACACATGGCACCTTTAAGTGTATGTTTGAGCTGATAGCAACTTGCACTGATATATCTTAAAATATCAGTGCTCTTGTTTTTCACTCGAGATGCACATCAGTGAAAGACATTTAAAGATACTTCAATGTCCTAATTTAACTAAGGATTCATCTAAACCCCGTCTGTGAACCCAGGCCAGTTGCATAAATATAGCCATTATGTTAACTAATGACCAACTAGCAGTTAGTCAGGGATATTCATTATGTAACTGACTTCAAAAGTTATGAAGTGTTTTAAAAAAGAAAAGAAAATGGACGACTAACTTGTAAGACTAGTCTTAGCAGTTATGCAACCGGCTCATCCATAAACCAAACCATTTTAAAAAAGTGTGTATTCATCGGCATAGACAAATACCAGCAAACCTCAACCTTGTATCTTCCCAAAACTATGGTGAACAATGACTACTAGAAATCACACTACACTACATTACAGCCAGATTACAGGTGAAAACAGTGATTTGAGTTTAATGACTTTATAAACAATTATATAAAACAATTACTTTAAAAATCCATGCATTTTCAGTGTAAATTTGGATTTGAAATATAGAAGGAGATCTATATACATCAGTATGTCCTGTAACAGCATTCTGACTCACTCGGGCCAGTCAGCAGAGAAACACTCGGGCTGCATAGAAAAGAGTACATTATTGCCAACATTTATAGAAAACAAGAGGAAAGATTATCATGGAAATGTTCTAATGAGAGCTCATAAGTGCCTCTAGCTATGATCGACCCTTTCATGTCCTTTTTTTATTACACAGTTTGTATTTTATGACATGATGCCATTATAAAGTGAGGCTAATTCACTTACAAAGAGAGATAAAACTAAAGAGATCAACAAACAAAACGTTCCTACAGAATGAACACACATGGAATATATTTACCCCATTTCATGATTCAAACTACTGAGATTTAAAAACGTCAAAAAACAAGAGGAGAGAAAATAGCCTGAGTCGATGGGGAAATAGTTTAAAAAAATACCAGCCTGAGAAAAAGCCCATTTGATTTACTTTATACAATAATTTACAGTAGTACAATGTGAAAAAGTGACATTATCTGATGCGCACTAAAAATAGTCCAGATTATTTTACAGCCGAGACAGATTTAAATAATTCAAGCATGATGGAAAGAAAAATTACAGATAAAAATTGGCAAAATGGTCACAAAACACTGTAAACGAGGTACTTTGGAAGGTGAACCCCAGTCCTTCAGAACAGAAACCCTTGATAAAGACGGCGCGCCGACGTAGCGTCCTGTACGCACTCGACACGTCTTAAATAAGCTGCGTTCATTTACGGGTGTGTGTCGGGATCCAGTGTCGCACGCGAGAGTGAAACATGGACTCGTCGGTTTCAAAGTAAAACAAAAAAGGAAAGTAGTCAATTTATAAAAATAATAATTAAAAAAAAAATTACTCTGCAGCACCTACGAAAGAATGCAGCCAACTCTTAAATACAAAAATAAGTGTAAATCTGTGTTTCCTCCGAGGTGAGTAGGAAAGGGCGGCACTCCCAGAGTCCCAGCGGCCAACAGTCCCCCTAAGGCATTTCCTGTGTGTGTGTGTGTGTGTGTGTGTGTGTGTGGTGTATGGCTGATCAGGAACGCTGTTGATCACGTTGCGCTATGTCTTGCGGCCGCTCCAGACCTGTTCGGGTGTGCTCTTGTGGTCGGACGAGTACTCGAAGGGGCGAGCGCTGGTCCCCGGGGCGAGCGCGGGCCGCTCCGGTGCTCCGTCTGCCAGTCCGAGTGGGTAGCGGTATTCCCGGGAGGATTTGTGATGCGTGTAGTCGGAGCCGGGCCGGTGCTCCGAGTGGAAGCGGTGGTCGGAAGTGCGTTCGGTCCTTGGAGTTGCTCTCGGAGCGGTGCTCTCGGCTGGAGCGGTGCTCGTCCAGCTTCCGGTGCTTGCTGTCGCTGTAGTATCTGCAGAGCCACACACACACACACACGTTACCATATCAGCATCATGATGATGACGACACAACCAAGACCACAAAACAACCAGAAATTCAAAGAGATTAAAAACACAATTGCTGAAATAAAATTCATATTTATTTGACTAAATATTTACTGAATACTAAATATGAATCTGTAAAAGCAGTCAAAATAAAAAGTTTCACTTCCACATCAACCAAACAGAAAAACAGATCGCCTGATGCTGACAATTGACCGTTCGCAAAGACCCCAGCCCCCCCCCCCCCTTAGTTACTGTTGCTATGTCTGACAAGCTACGCCGCTCTCACACACACACCATGTTCTCACGCAGTGAAAAACGCATCGCGGAGCAGAGAGGAGACTGACAGACACAGACCAGGTTACTTTTCGGTTACTTTGATATCAAACAAAGTCTCAACTTTCAAATTTGGTCCATTTTTTAAAAGAAAGTTAAACAATAAATAGCGTTTTGTGGCTCTTTAATGTGTGTGTCAGATCGCTGTGTCGTCTCAGTTAAAGCCGCTCGTGAACCGATCATCTCTTCCTTCTAGTTAATTTATAGCATAAAATAAACATGAATGAACATCAGAAGGAATGTTGTTTTAACCGCGGATAGACATCAGTACACTCCGCTTCTCAAGCTCAAATCCTCCAACGTTAATCTGCTAACTCTCCTGACTGCTGATGGCGAAGTATGATTGGTCAGATCACCTGTCAATCAAGCTCCCTGCGAAGGGTCAATTGAAATAAATAAAAAACACCAAGTTTAGGCGTCGGCGATATATCGGTCAGTCAAGCACTATTGCTAACCCTCTACCACAGTGGATTCTTCACTTCAAGGCCTCAACTAAAATATTTGACAGTTTTTAAAGGGGATGTCTAATGCCATTTCATGCATTCTGACTGACACGGTCCATGTGTAGCATGAGGACAAAATAATAAAAAAAAAACTAAGTTGGACGTATCACTCCTTCAGGTTTGTATAAGCTTCGGAAAGTGCCGAAATCTGCCGGCAGTTCCGCGTTTGAGCAGCTCACCCGTGTGTATTATAAATGGCAGATTTACGCTTTCGAGAATACTTGATTAGTTGGTAGCAGTAATTATAGATTAATGAGCATATATCATTTTGAAAGAAAGCGTTTTTTTGCTAAGAATCAACTTTAAAAAAACTTACACCGTGTAGCTTTAAGGTAACACTGGATGCAGTGTGTTTTTCTGGGGCAGCAACAGAGTTGTGCAAGTGTTTGTTCTTGGCATTTCAGTGATGAATGTTTAACACGGCTCAGTTCGACGCTGGATTTGCAGATCGTTTGAAACTGAAAGATGGAGCGGGTCTCAGCGATAAAACACCGCGGTCATGAGTCAGAACCGCAGACGGTGATTAAAACTGCAGCACATGTCTGTGTTTTGTTGGCATTCAGCGCATATTGAATCAGAAGATATCCAGGATTCTGATTGGTTGAACCGTGCGAAACTCAAACACCTGTGACCACATTACATCAGTGTTACTGCGCAACTGCCGTTTGTGATTATTTGTTGCTTAGCAACCTCTTAAGAACAACATGCTTGGCGGAGAAAATAAATGTGTTATAACGTTATATTTTTTGTTGCTGGTGTTAATTTTATGAATAAAATAAATATTGCTTTTATAAAACGGTTACTCCATAAAAATTCATAAGCCCATTGAAGCGTGTTTTACAGTGGATTTAGAACAGCTAAGGGGCGTTTTAGGCACTCGTAGCTAACAACTATTGCTTTATTAGCAAACAATGACCGTTAGGGTAAGCTGACCTGCTGTCCTGCCGCTCTCCCCGGTCTGCGTACTGGTCTCGCTCCCGCTCGCGCTCGCGGGTGGTCTTTGCCGTTGCTGAAGGAGGAGTAGGGCCTCTTCCGGGAGTCCGAGCTCTTGCGGTACAGGTCCTGCAGAGTGGCGCTCTTTGCTGTGTTCGTGGTAGCGAGACGAGTGGTGTCTGTCCGAGCTGTAGCTGTCCTCTGCTGCTGTCGTCCTGCTGAGACTCCTTTATCCGCTCCACATCTGCAGCACAACCACACGCACTCACACATCTGAGGTCTAAACTTATGCAACAGGAAAGTAGTGACACATGCTATCTAAAAGAGTCCATATCAACAGCAGAGAGCAGACCTTACCTGCGTGTTTAAAGCTTGGTGTATTTACAGTGCTAGTGTTCTGTTCCACTGCCTGAAATCACACAAGCATCAACTTCAGTCAAAAGATTCACAAGATAATGACATCATTAATTAAAGCATTACATCAAATGACACTAATTCAGCAATAAACATTCAAACAACAGTATTTTCACAGATTTTGTGTTCATACCTGAGCATTTTCCTGTCTTTTCTTAATGGCGTGCTTATACAGTTTATGCAGTTTCCTGGCATCAAACTCCGTGAATTTCGAAACAAATATCCACAGATTTCTGGAATATGGGAACAATAAAGATATTGATAAACTCAAAATGATCTTCATTTATACACGGTGAATGAGAGCTGCACGATATCTGGATCAATTAAGAATCACAAATTTTTTGGGGGGGGTTTTCTAATAGATCATGATTCTCCCACGATTCTGAATAAACAACTAAAAATAACGTGGAATTTACTAGAGGTTCTGGAAAAATGTTAATTGCTGCTGTCTATTTAAAAGATTATATACATACATTGATTTCGTAAAGTGTTTAAATGATTCAATGACTCAAATAATTCACTTGTTTCATTGCTGCATGAATCAGCGTTTATAAATGAATCTCTTCAATGATTTGAATGATTCAATGACAAATTTAACAGTCTTGTCGCCACCTACTGGTGTAAAGCTGTAGTTCAAAAGGTGATTTACTGTATTTTGATCGCTACAGTAGACGGTGTTTATATCTCAACTATAAACTTTTACTCCAGTACTGCTGTGATATGAATATTCTTAAGAAATAGTGATGCGGTTTCACAGCTATACTGTACATGACCAACTGCTCTCTTGCTCTGAGCAATCGTAGCTGTAATCGTACAAAGGTTTAATAGACGGAGCTGAATGGTTCTCCTTCAGGAATGAGATTGCGTGAACGATTAACCGTGCAGCTCTCCTGTGCTACCAGGCTCCTGATAGACGTACTTCCTCCACTGCTTGATCTGTTCGGGGTTGGTGTATTCTCTCAGACACTCGGTGATGTGATCTCCTATCTTGATCAGGCATTGCCGCGTGTGTTCCAGCTGCTCTCGCTCAGACAGACCCTTCTCTGGACGGTCCAGCTGCTTCAGTGCCGCCTTCACGGGCCTCATGCGCTCCTTACACTGACACACACACACACACACACAGACACACAAACAAATCAGTACAGTACAATCTACATCAGTATCACTCACAAAACGTCAGAGTTTCACATTTGGCCTAGATGTGAGCATTTCTATATCCACCATTGTTCGGGTGTTCACACTTGCCAGGTTTGGTTGGATTAAAACGAACTCTGGTGTGATTGTTCTCTTAGGCCCCATCCACACTACTGCGTTTTCGTTTAGAAACGGAGACCTTTTGCTACGTTTGCACCTCCCGTCCAGATTACAACGACAAAAACGAAGACCAAAAACGGAGAAGTTTAGAAATGCTCCGACCCCGTTTTGCGTTTTGAATTTCCGGAGGGCGTTTTAGTGAAGACGGTCAAAACGGAGGACTTTAGAAACGCTGACGCAGAGGATCACGCTCGGCTCTATGATTGGGTGTCATCAGTCATGGCGTATCCTTCCCTGATTCGTCAGCCACCCATCACATGACCCGTCCCCGGGAATAAAACATACAAAACCAGCCTGGACTACGTAACATTAGTGACTGCAACATGGATAACGAATTACAAGCGTTACTGACGTTGATGTCTTTGCTAGCAGCTGTTGTGCAAGTAAATAATGCATTTTACAATCCTATAACTGCCGACATGCGCCTGTTTACACCGGCACGCGCATGCCCAGTGTTGGTGAATGGTCACGTGATCCGCGTTTTCAGTCGTTTAAATTTTGGACGGAGATCAATTCTAATCCGTTTCTAAACGAAAACGCAGTAGTGTGAATGAGGCCTTAGTGCGGTTCATTGTGAACGAGAGTGTGAACGGTGTATGAGAGTCTTAAGCAAAAATGTTATCTTTTGCACTACTTTACATACGATGAGGAAGGAGAATATTAGATTGACACATTTATGACTATGATTATTGATATCCAACAGCTCGTTCCACGCATCATACATTACCAGCACTGGGAGATGCTGCTTGCTACTCACACTTTACGCGGGACACTTATCCTACTGTTTTTATTTTATTAACATTAATGACAGACTACAGCAGGAATATTAGGCTGCGGTCACTTTAAGAGTGAATGCACGATCAAATATACTGACACATCCCGTTTATTTCCTGCACCCCTAATAATTAATGAACACACTTTTGTTTTTGTTTTTTTACCAGAGATGGAGAAAAATCCAACTCCAGCAAGTAAACGTGTCCGTGTCCCCAATAATGTTGGTACTCAAAAGCGCTTCCCTCCACGTTTTCTGGTGCGTATCGCTCATTTTCACCACGCATGCGCACCAGTTATTTCGCGATTTCTACATCACTGCTCATGTATAAAATGCTCCAGTTTCAGTTTTCAATCCAACCGAGTGTTTACTTGTTCTATCAAACGGATTAAAATTTTTAATCACCCCTTACTAGTGTTGTCAAGAATATCGAGATTTCAATGTGTATCAATACACAGATACTAGCTGCGCGTCTTCTCTCTCTCTGGCTGTTTGAAACACCACCTCCCCCCACTCACTCGTCCCGGTTGAATAGTGCTTGTATTGTGCATCATTTTAGTCATACCCGCAGGTTTCGCATGCCCCACTGACCCTATATAAGTCCATATAGAGCCGCCTCTCAAACAGCGCAAGTACCAAACTGACCTTTTTGTGGCTTCTTGTGCTTAAAGTGGTCAAATACATAGCAAGACGTAAAATTTTACATAATTTTGTGAGTATACCGATAAATAAGGTCATTTTTGGAATGTAAACAGTTGAGAAATTGTATGTTGTGTAGCAGTGTATGTGATCTGTGCATAAACTCTTAAAGTGACGGCAGCCTAATAAACCTGCTGCTGTCTGCCATGTTGATCAGAGAACATCACTCGCTGCTCGACTGAATAACCTGTGTATAGCTTTAATACAAATACAATTAATCTGCATTTAATTACTACAATGAAAATGATCGTGTTATTCTACATTTGATTACTTTATTCTTAATTTCTATAGTATTTCTTACCCGAATATACTATCCACCTGAAAAACTTAGTTTGTTTATTTCAATTCTCTTAATTCTATTGTATTTATTGTGCTATCGTTTGCAATTTGTTTATTTGTTCTTATTACTGACCGTTTACTGTTTTTTGTTGTAAATGTACTTTAATGAGTCAAATAAAATCCTTTCTGTGCTGTGTGTGTAAGCCATTACAATAAAATTACCCTAATTAAAAATAAAAAAGCGAGTAAATCATCTGTATGGAGGTATATATGACAGTTTCCCCCTGGTTTCGAATATTGATATTTTTCACGGTATCACATCGAAGATGCAATTTCCAGTATCGTGACAACACTACCCCTTTCAATCAGATTTGACCAATTCATTCCAATTGACGTTGTTGCATGCAACCTTATTCCCACTGTGCTACTAGTCCGATTGCAACTGTATTATTAGGGTCCATATAAACGCAGCTGGTGTTTCTGATGTGGATTTCCTGAGGAAAGGTTGGGATCAGATGCACGGCTTCTCAGTTCTTCACTCACCACACTGAAGGTTTTCTGGTCCAGTTCTTCAGACTCCTCGGACAGATGAATGGCATCTCCTCCTGACGGCGTGTGCACGGGGGTGTCGGCCTTCTTCTCCCGCACTTCTGCCTTCACCTCTACAGCCTGAGAACAGTCACAGCTGTTTGAGCAACTCATGCACATGTTGGACTACTAGCGGAAGAAACTATTTTGGCCTGCTCTTAATCAAATCTGTCAAAGGTCAGACTCAAGAAGTCTCCTCACCAATTGACATGAAAAGATTATAAATATCACTGTCTATAAAACATTTATAAGACTATAAACCAGAACTGCCACAGAATAACACTGGGATGTGCAACTAATAAGAGACATGCCATTGAAAATAAATAAATAAAAATGGTCTTTTGGACTTTGACTCCCAAAAATGTTTAAGATAGGTTTTAAAACAAGGCCATAGTGAAGGTGTGTTAGGGTTGACCTTCTCTGCAGGAGTCTCCTCCTCTCTGTGCACGGGTTCAGGCTTGATCTCCTTCTCCTTCGGTTCCCTCTCTTTGCTGTCACGGGCCTCCTCTTTCTTCTCCTTCTTGATCTCTTTTTTAACCACTTTCTCGGTAACGTCCTTCTCAACCGGCTCTTTATCCTCAAACTCGTCGTCGTCGGACTCTTCCTCCTCCTCCTCCTCTTCCTCATCCTCTTCCTCCTCCTTCACGGCTCGCTCTAACACGCGTGCTCGTCTGTTGGCCGGCTTCGCTGGAGCCGTTTCCTGTGAGACGACAGAACACACATTAGTACTGGTAATGCATTTCACTTCCAGAATGTGGTGCATTTCCAAAAGGAACAGAATATACTGTGGCGAATAATGCTTTTCCAAGCTTGGTTATGTCATTAGAACAGTCGTTCCAGAGACAGAAAGTCATTGTGCACAACGGGTCAGGGGGACATTGAATTATACAAGTAAATATGGCCAATTTTTGAATGTTCAGCATAAGTAGCACACTGATGAATCGGTGTAAGAACAGGAAGTAGAGATATGGGCATCTTTTATAATGTCTCCAGTCTCCACCTCTATTTGCCAAAGGCTGATTTTGTTCCTATAGCTTTATGAAATGCCGTACAGTAGGATCCATCAGACCTCATTAACACTCAATTGCAGAAGCCCGTGCCAGATTTCTGGATAACACCCGCGCTGTAAAGGCATCACTGCCCTTCTCAACAGTGTAACCTGTGAAAGTGGGTCCTCAGCACTTACATGAAGAACAAATATAGACTTGTGTGTATAGAAAATGATTTAAAATGTTTGTGATAGTCTATATGGGAGAGAAGGGTATGCAGAAGGATGTTAAATGTCTTTAGGGTTATAGTTTTGAGATGAGTATCATGCTTTAGCCAGCATGGTTTGGACATAATCTATTTCAAGCTTGATGAAGATCCAATGAACACTCAAGGAAAATGGTTCAACATTTTTAACTCCAAGGCCCCAGACTGTTCAAGACAAAAGTTGCTTGTTTTCACATTTTTTGTCAATATATTACAATAAATTAAATGTCATTTTTACATTTTTAAAAATCAAAATAACATTCTATAGTTTCAGAAGATTCAAGAACTGAATGTTCTTCACGGTTCAATGAATTTACGACTTTCCTACTTGTTTTGTGATTATGGGATAAGGCTTTTACAATTAAGTCACAAATGCAATTGCTAAATTAAATAAAATTAAAATGTGTATTATAGAAATTTCCATGAGATTCAACTTTTTTTGTCTCTATGACTTTTCCAGGTTTAAAAAAACTAACTTTTTCAAAAGTTACATAATATATCCAGGTTTTCCGAGACCCTGGTACCTAAACAGAAATGCATCTCAATAGCTGATATAGCTTGCTAGCTTCAGCCGTTTTAGCTCATTTAAACTCTTGTCTTGTTTGGAGATAATGGCCTCATGGGCAGCGCTCGTAAATGTAGAGCAAAAGTTGCTTGTTTTCACATTTTTTGTCAATATATTACAATAAATTAAATTGTAATTTTTAAAAATCAAAATAACATTCTATAGTTTCAGAAGATTCAAGAACTGAATGTTCTTCACGGTTCAATGAATTTACGACTTTCCTACTTAATTGTAAAAGCCTTATCCCATAATCACAAACAAGTCAAAAACACAATTTCTTTATTAAATACAATTAAAATGTGCATTATAGAAATTTCCATGAGATTCAACTTTTTTGTGTCTTTTATGACTTTTCCAGGTCTAAAAATCTCACTTTTTCAAACATTACATAATATATCCAGGTTTTTCGAGACCCTGGTACCTAAACAGAAATGCATCTCAATAGCTGATATATCTTGCTAGCATTTAAACTCTTGTCTTGTTTGGAGATCATGGCCTCATGGGCAGCGCTCGGAAATGTAGAGCAATTGTGCTTCAGGCGACCAGAATTTGAATCCCGACTCATGGCCGTTCCTCATAAAAATAGTTTCAAGCCACTTCACTTGTGGCCCCCCTGGTTGAGAAGAGTTAGCAAGAGTCTGAGATGATAGGTTTTTCAAAAAATCTAGTTGGTAGAAACTCGAAAGCTTACAGTTATTAGCATAACCATCTTCAGTGACGCTAGTGGATTAGAGAAACAAGTTCAGGCGGTCTTCAATGGGCTGCTTTACTGTACGCACAGTTGCACACTGTTGATAGTGAAACCACATACAAGCTGATTTCCATATTAATGTGCTCTGCAGACTGTTATCAGACATGCATCACGGCACAGCAGCGCAACACGACATCAACCCTCACACAAAAGCTCAACACACACCTTCTCCTCTTCCTCCTTCTCATCCTCTTCTTCAGAGCTCTTATCCGATGGCGGCGCAGAGGACAGACTGTTCGTCACATCATCCATCTTCGGTTTTACAGCTTTATTCTTCTTGCCCCGTGGTTTTCTCTTGCGTGAATTTGCCTATGGAGTAGAAAAAAACCATCAGTGTCTATAATAAAGCACCGAAGGGCAAATGAAGGAGTGTATCAGCTAGGGATGCTCATGTTGACCGTTTAACCGTTAACCGAAAGTAAAATTTTTGACAGATTAATACTCAGTTTAAACGGTTTTAAAAGTAAAACATCTATATATTTTGTATATTTATATTTTTGTTGTTTTTTGTTTTTGCTTCATGGTTAAAAAATAGAATATAGCCTATATTTGTTTAACTAACTCACGGGGTGTGTCGGCACACGCAACCGCACGCGCCTAAAGACATATTTCGCTGAGCAAGCTAAATGAAGCAAGCGAAAAGAACTGTGTGGGACCATTGACAGAAAGGGCGACGAAGTTACTTGCAAAATATGCTACGCGGTGTTAAAATAAAGCAGTAGTGCGAGTAAAATGCAATCGGCTATCACTTGCAAAGCAAACATCCACAAGTAAATGAAAGGAGCTTTCCGAAGTTGGCCACTCTAGCGATACGCATCTCTGTATTCCCGGGACATCTGTGCCACCGGAGACCCAGACTAACCCCACATCATGTAGACATGTTACTTTTTTTTAAATAAGAACTAGACAAGCTGTGGATTGAGGCCTGCTATTTTATTTGACAAAAAAACGTAGTCTGATGGGGGGGGGGGGGGGGGGGGGGGGGGAGTTTTTTTTTAAAGCTTCAACCTGATTCAGAGTTTTCTTCTTGTCATCTTAATTTGTTAATTATTAAAGTTTAAAATATATATTTAGTGTAAGCCTATTTAGTTTTTTAATATATATTATTTACTTCTGTTTTTCTCTGTAGTCACTGTCAGAAATGCTGCAGGTACGCGTGATCATGTGGATCAGGTTCTGTTGTTGATCTGTTCTGCTGCTGTTTGCACGTTACAATAAACTTGTGATAAAACATTTTTTTGTATTTTTTAACGGGTCACAGACACATGTTAATTTTATTTTTATTTAATGGCAATTCAATATTATAATCTTATCAGTTAACGGTTAATAATCGGATAACGAGCGGCGGGTTGTCGGTCGGGAAAATTAACCCAAATGAGCATCCCTAGTATCAGCTGTTACCCAACAATGTTATTGCATATATTTCACTTTCTTACAAGAAAAAGCTTATGCTTTAGCTAAAAGCCATTGGTTTCAAAAAGTTTGGGAACAATTGCAATAAACAGAGTTGTGTTGCAACTATTCTGAATGATTAACTGTGCTTGCGAGATCATAAAAGCTCTGAAATGTACCACTCACTCGTGAAAATTCACAAACTCAGTGGATTTCTTCACTTTGAAATGAATGCATGTTAATTGTGAACAGAGACTGTAAAGCTTGTCGCTTTACATCTGCTTTAAGTGAACCAAGTGAAATTTTGTAGTATGAGTGGAGTGTGTTAAATCTGCGTGACTCACAGTGCCGGCCTGTTTCTGTGCTTCCTTCTTGGCGAGGTCTTTGCTCAGTAACTTGATGAGGTAGTCAGCTCGTGTCTGCAGCTGTTTGGCCTGTGGCTTCTTGTCAGGATCATCTGGAAGGAGCTGCAACGAGTTGTGTAACAAGTTATCAGTTGAATGTGTCATACATAATCACTAAAACAACAAGAACACAACCGTATAATAGTGCATGCTGGTCAAACACTGTGTTTCTGTACCTTATGTGTGAGGTTGAGGTCTGGGTCCATCTTGATCATCTCCCAGCTGCCATATCCGTACTCATAGATGCCAATAAGCAGACTGGAGTCGTCCTCTTTACCCCCACTCAATGTCAAAATGAGCTGCCTTTGAGTGGCATGGGATTATATACCTTTACATATTAGGAAAAAAAAGATTAGGATATTGTCTAACAAGCCCTCACAAAGCAAGCACCCAAAGGAACAGAACGCAGGGTCTCTTTTAAACCACTTTTAAACATTTAACTTAACGAATTCTGAGAAATGCTGTTGAAAATTTAAACAAATTGGTGAAAAACATTGTGTTTGTACAAAAAAATAGGAAAAACTTGACCAGGCCAATCAGAAAGAGCAGCAAAACACTCTTAGCTAATCAGCAGTAGGGGGCGTGTCCACTCATGATGGGGGAGGAGAGAGAGTGAACATTTGTAGAAAGAGATGGCATAGAGATATTACCAAAGAGGAAAATATTTGGGGAAAAAAGGAGTTACGATCAGGCAAGATCTTTAGGACCCGCGTTCATTTCGGAAAATCTTTCCAGTGCTGGAGAGACATTATAAAGCGGGAGGGCCTGAACATGGATGCTGAGATTGCTTGGTTTTCTGCCAGATATACAGATTAAAATAAAATGGTATTGCCGTTTCACAGAGCCAAGATGTGCTGTTGTTGAATCAAGCTGGTTCCACCATACTCGTGTGAGCTGCCGATACACCAGCTGTTACTCGTCATCGCCCACAAAATAAACACGCTATGCAGCCGGAGCAATGAAGGGAGGGGTGTGTTTGTTTAGGTGTCGTTTGCTGCACCTTTCATGACATGTCATTCACAACACTGGCTGCTGAACTCTAGTCAAGCCAACCATGACTGAAATGAACCATGAAACCATGAAAAAAATGGTATGACATTAACATGAACCCTAGCCTGGTTGTGACAGTCGTGCTCTTACCTCTTCCTCTCCTCCGGGTCAGAAGGAATGGCCTTGTGTAAAGGTGCCAGCTCCTCCTCATGAGAGATCACCAGCTTAGCATTGACTTGAACCCCTGAGATCCTGAAGGTGGGTCCCTTCACCTTCCCTCGCCTGCCTCCTGATATGAGCCGGCACATATGGGGCACATTTAGTGACTATTGTCTTACTCTCTTACAACATCCAAAATGATAACTAACTCTCCTAAATGCTAACTCATCAGGTGTGAAAAGGGTGACAGAACCCAGAGGGATGAATTTCTGGATTGACAGAAATGGCAGAACTTCCTGGTTTACAGAGACTTTAGTAATCAGTGAAGGTGGTTTTCTGACGCTCTTGCCTGAGGTTCGTTCAGGTCCACAGGGGTTCTCCCGTAGCGTCCTCATACAGCCGTTGTGTACGGTCTCCGCCAGCCGCCGCAGATCATTCTCAGATTTATCCACCAACTCCGCATCCCGAGCGATAGCATCCAGCCTGTGGTACACATCAATGAGAGACGCCCAGCGCTAACATGTGAAGCAACGGGGGGGAAAGAAGGTACTTACCTTTCTAAAGGCCCACCAAATTTTTTGTAACTTTTGATAAATCTGTGTGGGAAACAAAAAACATCGGTCACATAAAATAATGTAATTTCAAACTAAATTAATTTTAATTTATTGGATTATTATTTTTTTCTTTTATTTAATATGCTTGAAATTTAGGAGTTAAATTATAAATATAATTTTCAGCTTGATCGTAATTTTCTTCGTAAAGAAAAACTATTAAACTTTACAGCAAATTCTCACTGGATTATCCAATAATACGCATTTCCACAAGATCATTCAATACAAAAACCTTTTTTCCACTGATTTCAAAGAATTCTCTATATTGTAATATACACCATCATTAACACAATATCAAACTGCTTATACTGCCCACCGCTAGTGCTGAATTTGATAAACGGCTAATTTATGGATTAATAAAAAAATATATAATTTAATATGCTTGAATTTCAGGAGTAAAATTATAACTAATTTTTAGCTTGTTTGTCATTTTCTTTGTAAAGGAAAAAACTATTGTGTGAAGAAAAACAATTAAGAAACCTCACAGCAAACTCACTGGATTATCCAATAATACACATTTCCACAAGATTAATACAAATGAATACATTGTTTTTCACTGATTCAACCAAAAATTATCTATATTGTAATACACACTGTCATTAGCAAGAAATCAAACTGCTTGTGTAGTGCTGAATTTGATAAACGTAGCATCGGCGGCTTTACCTGCGTATCTCAGCGTCAGTGAAGCCTTTAATGTTCTCTCTAGGGATAGTTCGAGGTCTTCCTCGTTTCTTGGGCCTCTTTCTGTCGGACACCGAGTCGCTGTCTGAACCAGAGTAGCGTCTGTTCCGGCTGCGTCTGCCCTCGTTGCCATTAAAGTTGGCCTGTCATTGCAAAACAAACAAGTACATTACGAAAGTACAAAGAACTGCAGGCGTATGTTGCAATGGATGTCATTTTTCTTTTATCATTCATCGACTCATGATGTAACCCAATCATTTAATCTTCTAAAGTCATCACACACACACAGACGTCTGTGTCCTGCCACCACTAAACAGTGTGCTGGGCTAACCTGTTTAGCACATTTCCTCATGCGCGGCAGTAAGTAGATCTCTGCGAGCTCCTTCTGTCTCTCCTCTTCCTCAAGTCTCCTCCGCTGTTCCTCTGGGATAATGTCATCCCAGTTCTTAACATTCCTCTCCGTGTCCATGTCAATCTCCTCCTCCTCCATCATGGAGAAGTTCGCCACCTGCGAGAGGGAGCAAGCCGTGTTTAACAGCGGGACTGAGAAGGTCCAGCACACGTGCTGAAGAGTGATTCGCGGTGTGTATATCGCGCACCTTGAACTGTGAGAGCAGCTCTTCTCCTACAGTGGATGGTCCAGGGTCGTTCTCTCGGGTCTCTGCTCTCTTCAGGATTTCATCGATGTCCATCTCCTGCAGGATCAACACACAACATCAAGCATCTGCACAGAAGCACACGTCATGCTAGGGATGGGGATCTACAGGGCGTTTTCACCAAAGTTCATGTTTTGATACATTTTATTCATTCGATTAGTTTTGGTTTCACACTGCAATTATGCGAGCGCAATCTCGACATTGATTGGTTTGTAAACAGACGTGCGTCTGACGTCAGCGTGTTGTTAATCGGCGGGTAACTTTGACAAGAGTGAATGAACAGACGCATATCATTGCAACTATATTGTTTATTATGGCATTACTGCCTGCTTTATTATACCAACTTTACTTGAGGCTAGTTCAAACTCGCCAAATGAACGCCGTGCGAACACTATCATCGCCGGCAGTTTCTTTATCTTCAGGTGGCATTGCCCTCCCGTCCTCTCATACCCTCTCTATAACATACTTGGAAAAGTGTCTGAATTTGAGCATTTTTCACAGCTGACTTATGTCTTCAGACCATATTTCAATTAAAGAGCTTGTCTCCTCCTCTCCCCGTGAGCTACCACAACTCACTTTTCCTGCCATCTTCTTCGGCTACGCGGAGCTTCCAGTAAATGCTCTGAAAGTCCGAACCCTACAGAAAATGCTTTCACACTAGAAACGAACCAAACCTTCAGTTTGATCCGGACCGAGACTACTGCTTTCCATCAGACAAAATTTCATCTGTTTGGTCCGGGCCGTGGTCCAGGGGAGGTTTCATACCTGTCATTTTTGTTTCAGATCAAACTGAAAAGTCAGAAAATCCAGACCTCACGATCTGATTACAAAATATATATTTTTTTTTTATAATTAGTTAAAATGACTAGTTATAACAACTTTAAAATGTGAAATCTATGAGCAATTTTTTTAAATGGTCAACTAACTAAAGAGAACTTTATAACTGGCTATTTGCTTGTATGTTTTGAAGACTTACAAAGAAAAATGTGAGCAATAAACAGTGCTTTCAGTCGCTAAAGCGCTTTAAGTATCTGAATGTTCTCCAGTCATGAGCAGAGATTTCAGCGGTTTGATTATTACTGACAGCGGGAGATCTAATAGGCTGCATTCACACAAACGCACACATCTATTTTGACAAATCAAATGTTTTGGCCGGTCCCTTTAATCCCTTAAGACATAACTGCCTGTGTTTAGATCAATTTCACTTCATAAAATTGAGATGCCAAGGCATTTGACCGCTTACACGATAGTCTCACACAGCCGCTTTCCACGAGTTCTCTTCACTAGCGTACATGAGCATTTAAAAAAGCAGCCGTGCGTCGGAGAGTGAGTTTCGTGTATTGAATATTTAAACCTGCTGCATTACAAACGGCATAAATGACGCCTTCGATGAGTGGAAAACACCGAGTGTTGAGCGGGCGAGAGACCACACATCAAGCAAAGCGCACATTTCTCACAGCACATGTGACCCTGGACCATAAAACCAGTCACACGGGTCAATTTTTTTAAATTTGAGATTTATACATCAATGGAAAGCTTATTTATTCAGATTTCAGATGATGTTGGTTGTTGTTAGGACAATATTTGGTCGAGACATAACTATTGAAAATCTAAAGGTGCAAAAAAAAATCGAAACATTGATAAAATCTCCTTTAAAGTTGTGCATTTATGTTCACGATTGTGCATTTATGTTCACGATTGTGCTGCATTCACTCACAAAAATACATATTTTATATATTTACGGTAGGAAATTTGCTAAATATCTTCATGGAACATGATCTTAATATCCTCATGATTTTTGGCGTAAAAGAAAAAATGGATAATTTTGACCCATACAATGTATAGTTGGCTATTGCCACAGATATACCCGTGCGGCTCCAGACTCAGGGTCACATATCCTGTGCAACGAAGCCCACGGTTGGCTGTGCGTGTGTGTTTCTAGTGTACACAATGACATCGTGCATCTGCAGTTAAAAACATCACAAAATATATTTTTCTCCCATCCCTAGTGCACATGCTGAAGGGCATCTCTGCGCTACACATACACTACATTGTGACACACATACACAAACCTGAGGTTCCTGCTCCTCTCCTTCCTGCTCTTTGAAAAGTTCCTCCGCACCAAACTTCAGGATGGCTGACAGCTCCTCCTTGTTGAATGGCGTGGAACTGCAATCAGACAATAAAGCCATCTATACATTACACACCAGAATTTCCACTATAGAAGAATAATAAACACTGCCGTTCAAAAGTTTGGGATCAGTAAGTTTTTTTTAAATGTTCTTAAAAGAAGTCTCTTCTGCTCACCAAATTTATTTAATTAAAAATATAAAGAAATATTGAGAAATATTATTACAAATTAAACAGCTGTTTTCTATGTGAATAAATTGTAAACTAATTTATTCCTGTGTTTAAAGCTGAATTTTCAGCATCATTACTCCAGTCTTCAGTGTCACATGATCCTTCAGAAATCATTCTAATATGCTGATTATCATCAATGATGCGTACAATTTATTTAGGATTCTTTGATAAATAGAAAGTTCAAAAGAACAGCATTTATTCAAAATATAATCTTTTGTAACATTATAAGTGGTTTACTGTCACTTTTGCTCAATTGCTGAATAAAAGTATTCATTACTTTCATTTATATTTCCTAAAAAAAATTAATCATATTGAGCGCAAACTTTTGAATGGTAGTGTATAATGTCACAAGATTTATATTCCAGATAAACGCTGTTCTTTTGAACTTTCGCTTCATCAATGAATCCTGAAAACAAATTGCACACAACTGTTTAACACTGATGATGAATTCAGCTTTGTTCACAGGAATAAATTACATTTTATATAATATATTCAAATATAACAGTTATTTTAAATTGTAATATTTCACAATATTACTGTTGTTTTCCTAAATAAATGCAGACTTGAACAAAATCTTTAGAAAATCTTACCGATCCCAAAGAAATAACCATTATTTTGATAATACACAAATATAACAATTAAAACAATTGAATATTCAAGCTTTTCTTTAATTTTGAGTCCTTAATCATGAAGCATATTCAATAATCATTTATTTTCACCAGTCTTAATTTCTTTCCTTAAATAGTTAAACCATAGAGGAAAACCGCAGTGAAACCTTAAAGCTTTTCTTTTCTTGACACCCGATTGATAAAGGATTCTCAGTACAAATTTGGGAAGATGGTTGTTTCAAATGCATGTCATGAGCAATGATTCTGATGCGATCACATCCGGTGTAAACGGAGACTGATGATGGATAATGAACCGACTGAAACAAGGCCGTCAGTGGAGAGACTCGCAGAGAAATCAAAACAAATGAGGACAGCAGCAGTAGGTAATATTTAAAGTGAATTGCATTTGAGATACAAAATTGACCATTTTCACCAACTAAACTAGTTCCTAGAGCCATAGTAGAGCAACTGCAGACACAGTGAGTCATTAGACACGTTTCCATTAGTTTTCACAAAACTTATGCGATTTTTTCTAATGTCGACAAAAAACGATTGCGAAATGACGACGTTTCCATTAACCGATGTTATACGACTAAACATAATTTTTTCCTCTCGCGATAAGTCATTCCAAACATCATGGCGACGGACGTTGGTAGGTTTATGTATATCCAGCCACCGCACTGGCCATTATTATTAATGGAAGGAGACGTGTGTGTGTGTTATCCAGCATTAATGGCCAGGAAAGACTCTTATACTGAGATCGGCTCATATGAGGAGTTTCTGTGTTTCTCTCAGTTCTGCTTCGAGGTCTTGATTGGCATTTCTGTGAGGTTTAGAATCCAGTATTCCTGTAATTATTTAGTCTTTTATGAATTTAGGAAATAACTATTTTATGGCATTATGGCTTACAGCTTATGAAACCCCCAAATTCAAAATTAGTAAATTGTTTTTATATTGTTATAACAAATAAAGGCGTGAAATATCTCACTTTGCATGTAATGAGTCTATATAATATATTAGTTGCACCTTTTAAGTTGAATTACTGAAATAAATGAACTTTTGCCATTTGACATTCTAATTTTTCGAGTTTCACCTGTACATATTTACATGTAATTATTTTACATTTTAGTCAAGCTCTACATGTAGCTGTACCTGGAAGGAGCAGCGCCCGTATGGAGGACCGTCTTCCCCGTGGTGTCCATCCTCTGAATCACCAGGTGGTCCAGCACCATCTTCTTCTTGGCTCTCTCAATGATCTCCTCCTCGACCGAGCCCCTCGTCACCAGACGGTATATGTTCACCTGAAGGAGATGTAATAGAGGACATTACAGTGGTGGACTAGACCAAGTCATGAAGAATAAACGTATACTAGGCATTTGATTGTACACAATTTTTATTTCACAATAATTGCTAAAGTTTTTATAACGGTAATATCATGGCACTGATATTACTTTAATCATATAACAATGATTTTTACATATTCTATGACTCTGAAACTGTGGAAGTCTCTCCGCACTGACATTACATTACTGGATCCTTTAGTGTTCTTAAATATTCTCTTAAAACTTATTTTTTCCGGCTAGCATATATGTGATTTTTTTTCCCTTTTTTCTTCATGTCTTTTAAAATGATTTTGATTGTATGATTTTTTTATTTTTTTTTATCTTAGTGTATCTTTTCTGTATGTCTTTGTAAAGGGCTTTAAGATGCAACTTTTAAATGCGCTATATAAAATAAAGTTTATTATATTATTATTATGTAGCATACATAAAGTAAATTCGTAACAAGGTATCTAGAATTATTTACTGTATTTCAAAGTGTCCAAACAATATTGCATAACAACAACAATACTGTGCATGTTCACTAGTATAGGCTAATCAGTGCTAATAATACACACAAAAATCCTAATTCCACTGAAACTATCACTATTCGCAATTGACAAAATTACGATTTATTGCCCTTTAAACTGCAATTTGACAACCAGCAGCAATATGAAATTTAAATGTTTTGCCAGAATTTTCCTATTTTCAGACATACGCCGTAAACTCTGCATAGCTACAACGGTTTACAGCCGGTTGAATATCCCTTTCGATTTTATGCTCTTTTTGCTGCCCTAATCAATATAAATACAATAAAATCCAGCATACACTACTTAAAGGTGGGGTATGTGATTTGCAAAACGGCCGGTAGATTTTGAAAATACACAACTCAAATGGTCCTACCTTCTTTCCTTTGACTCCACCCATTCAAAGAACATGGACCAATCAATGGTACGACCGATTGATTGACACACTTACTGTCCAATGATTCTAGGTGGTCTTGGAAATGATTGGCTGGTGTTTTTTGAGTCCTGCCTGCTCCACAGATGATTAAATTGCTTAATTTTTATTTCAGTGCTTCTAACTCAGTGGCTGTAAATGGGTTAGGAACAGTGGTGTAGTCTAGTTTTTTGTAGTGAGTATACTGTCTGTTTCTTTGAGTTTATACCGAACTTTTATTTTGACAGGTTGTCGTAAAGACATTACAGTTTCTGTGTGTGTATGATACGAATGAATGAAGATAGTTTTATCAAATGAAATGGTGAAATTCTCATGAAGTGACTCTCAGCTCTGTGATGAAGTTCATGTGTCATGTGTAGCCTACATCATGTCCTCATACATAGCTACAGTGAAGCACTGACACAAGCACGCGCTTGCTTCAGTGTGTGTGTGTGTAGTAGAGCACACATTGAGCGCTCATTCCCAGAGACGCGTTGAACAACTGCAGTCTCTTTGAGTTTTTTAATATTCATGCGATTTGATCTGTGTCCATTGCAAACACAGACGCGGTGAATTTATGAATGAAAGTGTGAAAGTTCTGTCACAAAACGAAGTTGTTACGTATCCTCACGCTTTTTTTAGTGGGTATACGGAAATACTTGGCATTTCCTAGTGGGTATACGGCGTATACCTGCGTATCACGTAGACTACACCACTGGTTAGGAATAGGATTTTAAGTGATTTTGAAAAAATGGCCAAAAAAGAGAATTACATACCCCACCTTTAAGTGATGTACAGCGTGTAATGTAATGTGTGGAGGTAATCTTGACCTGTTTTTTCTGCCCGATCCTGTGCGCTCTGGCCTGGGCCTGCAGGTCATTCTGGGGGTTCCAGTCGGAGTCGAAGATGACCACCGTATCCGCAGAGGCCAGATTAATGCCCAGACCACCCGCTCGCGTCGACAACAAGAAGCAGAAGTCCTGCAGTCAGAGACAAGGCCATACAAAGACATTATGAATTCATGGTCAACTTTTATAGAACTAAAAAATTTATTATGAAGAGTGTAATGCCTAATATATTATAATTGTTCCAGAATTGAATGAAATCAAATCATGACCGAATTTTTGTGACTTCACGACACATCGCAATCATAATGCATTTAAGTGAATCAATGCCAGTACAAATATTTACACCGTTAATAACCAGAGATTTCACACATACCTCAGAGCCCTCCGCATTAAAGTGATCCAACGCCCTGCTTCCTCATCTCACCCTTTATAGAGCCATCCAGCCGCTGCAAACACAAACACTTATATAAATCACACTGGAGGGAGCGAGCGAGTGAGTGAGCGAGGTGAGCGAGCGAGCGAGCGAGCGAGCGAGAGTGAGTGAGTGAGTGAGTGAGTGAGTGAGTGAGTGAGTGAGTGAGTGAGTGAGTGAGGTGAGTGAGTGAGTGAGTGAGCGAGAGTTGTGCCTTCACCTGAAATAAGAACTGCCGGTACTTCAGGTACTCCGCTAGGATGTCCAGCATCCGAACCATCTGGGAGAAGATGAGCACACGGTGCCCTCGTTCCTTCAGCCGCACCAGCAGTTTATCCAGGAGAATCAGCTTCCCACTGCTGCGAATAAGGTGCTGCAGAAAATATATATCAGGTCAGTCCGTGTCACTGCAGAAAGACCCCTAACCACTGCCCTGTTGCGGCGTTCTTTCAATAGGGGTGGGCGATATGGGAAATATATCATGATTTTTTCATGTTGGTTTTACTATTTTGCAAGTGACTGAGCAGTAAAGAAACTAACTAATTTCCCTTTTTTAAAAAGAAAAAAAAAGAAAAGAAAAAGTGTGACAGAATATTTAGGCCCAAGTAGGGGTGGGCATTTTTCAATATTTTATCTTTGTTAAAAGCAGATCAGAGACATTTTAATCATCCATGATCAAAAATCTTGATAGCACACACACCTCTACTTTCAAATACACAGAGCAAGTTTACGTGTACAGGGAAACACGTAAGTCACCTTCATTTATACAGCGCTTTTAACAATAGATTGTTTTAAAGCAGAGATAATGGGAGATTACAGTAACAGAGATGGTTTAGGCTTTACAGCAGCTCTAGAATAAAGTTATTGTCCAGATAAAGTTAGTTTGATTGATTCACTTCCGTCACAACGGTCATTAGTTATATAGGGTCCGCTAACACGACACCGTTCTAACAGAAAACCCCTAATGCGATCCGGCCGCTCATCGGCACAGAACAGTGCCCGTGTCTCGAGAACGCAAACCATGAAATAGGTTCCAAAGTACAAGCCTTGAAAAAAATAACAGAATTGTTTCTATCGCTTTCGCATAGCTACGCGAACCGGAATTACACCATTAAGACATCAGCATACTCATTCTGGTTTAAGCATCAAAAAATATTATTCTCTGCAAATGTCACTTTTGTAAGTAACTAAACTTGTTAAAGTTTTTGTAAGTAAACTTATATTTTGTATAACGTAGCCAATGTCTTGGGCGTTTTGTTGTACAGTCCAGATAATAGATGATGTAAGATGAACACACCTGCAGGCCTTCTTGTCTGTTGTAGAACTCATTCTCGTCGGGGGGTTTAATGAGGTAGCAGTGGTTACAGCATTTCTTCAACTCCATCATGACGTTGAGGAAGCCTGACGTGCTTCCTTTAGTTCCTTTACTCAGGGCTTTATAGTTCCTCGTCAATATCCACCTAAACAAACAATTTAATCCATTAATCAATTTTATCTCTTGGATATTTGGGTATAAGAGATAAATCTATAGCAAAGGGTGACATTTTCTCAGGGGGAAAAATAAATCTGTTTCTTTTTTTAAAGAAACAGAAAGAGACCCTGGACCACAAAACCAGTCACAAGGGTCATTTTTATTGAGATGTATTAATAATCTTTCCATTGATGTGTGGTTTGTTAGGATAGGACAATATTTGGTCGAGATACAACTATTGTAAATCTGGAATCTGAGGATGCAAAAAAATCTAAACATTGAGAAAATCTCCTTTAAAGTTGTGCATTTATGTTCACGATTGTGCTGCATTCACTCACAAAAATACATTTTTTATATATTTACGGTAGGACATTTACTAAATATCTTCATGGAACATGATCTTAATATCCTCATGATTTTTGGCTAATTTTGATGGATATATAAGATTAAAATGGATAATTTTGACCCATACAATGTATAGTTGCTATTGCCACAGATATACCCGTGCGGCTCCAGACTGGGTTTGTGCTCCAGGAACACACATAGAATGACATGCAATGATGAATCATGAACAAGACCATGTTTACAGTCAAATATGGTCCCAATTTGATTCCATGGCATCTTTTAAAAGCTCATGTTAGTGCATCAGTGCACTGGTTCTCTTACTTGTAGTATTGTTTCTGAACGGCGCTCATCTCTACCCTGAGGATCTGCTCCACCTTGGCAGGCAAAGATTTCTCCACATCTTTCTTCACTCTGCGCAGCAAGAAGGGCTCCAGCTCTTTATGAAGGCTGGTGTAGCCCGAGTCTCTGCCCTTCCCATGCTCCTCTTCAAACATCTCCCACGAGTGAAATCTACCAACACACAAGCGTATATCAGTGACATCGCACTAAACCAATACAAGAATGTGGTCCGCTCGTCTCTCTAAGGTATCAGCCTTTAGGAATAAACCACAAAGAGTTACAAGAGCTGCCAAAAATACCACATGAGAAGCTCAGCTGTGAAGTCACTGAACTGAACATGAGCAGACTGACAGAACAAGAGCACACCTACTTGTCAGGCATAATAAAGTGTAGCAGAGACCAGAGCTCTTTGAGTGAGTTCTGCAGGGGTGTGCCCGTGATCAGGAGCCTGTGGTTGGACTTGAAGTCCATCATAGTCTTGTAGAGGAGAGAGTCATCGTTCTTCAGCCGATGGGCCTCGTCGACACCAATGAACGCCCAGCTGACATTTCCTAAAAATGACTGCAAAGGAAAACAACAATGAGCAAACCATCCTCTCTCTTTTACACAGGTAACATATGCATTAAAGAATGGGGCTGGGAACCTCCTGCGATATATTGTGTTATATATTATATTTCACATTTTATTAGATGATGTTACCGCTCAAAACTAATTCTTTAAGAGTAGTGTTTTCCATAGAGATGCACCAATTACAATTTTCTAGGCCGATTCCGATTTTTCATTGAGTTTGACCTGCCGATACCAATGTTAGCCGATTCCATTTTTTCTAACCACTTTACAGCACACAGATATTTATTTTCTATCTTTTCTTTAATCCTTTCACGCGTAAGTTTAAAATATTCGAACTGACTCTTCTAACAGACTGAGTTTTTTTTCAAGGCGACGGGTTATTTTATAACGTTCCTTTAATGTTTCCATGGCGACGCGTCACACCGCAGACACAATAACACTATGACAGATGTGTGGCTTTTATTTCCTTTTTTATTAAAAATATTCCCAAACTTGCTTACCATGTCATCCATGATCTGATATTCCGATTCTCAAATACGTGTAAAGTGTGTTTGGTCGTTAAAAACCTTTATAAATGATCTTGATCTATAACGTGAGATGGGCGCCGCCATGTCGTCCTGTCAGTCGTATTTACAGCTCGTGAATTCATCAGTTTCTCCCGAAATACATGCAAGAAAGTGCCCGGTGAACTGTGAGAAGAATAGAGTAAACTTTATAGCTACTTCCACTGTTTGTCTGATATGAATAACACACGTCGGCAAATATTTGAATAGATTGTTATTGCTGCCTCCACAGACATCCGTGTGTATTTTACAAACTCCAAATGTATTGTTTTACTCGTGCTTGTGTAATTTAAATGTCTGAAACCTAAAATAAACATTATGCGGTTGAAAACACTGCATAGTTGTGATATATGACAGCGCTGAACGCGTCCGACTCTGGCTCAGCGCCAGCCAACGCGCGGAAGCACAGTTTGAATCTGGCAGTGATGCGCCGGCACTGAACATGCTAAATGTGGACCATACTCTCAGGGGCACAGACATAAAACCCCATATATGAGGCCGTACCGCTCAAAGGGTTAATCATGCGCCGCCCGAGTGCATTTGAACGGCGTAAAATCGGCATATGTCAGACAGGTCTCCACTCATGGCCAATCACGTGAAAATCGGCTAATTCCGGCCACCAGCCGATCAATCGGTGCATCTAGTTTTAAGTTAAGATTTTTTTTTAAGTAAAATTTTATGATATGATAATGGACTCCCACTGATGAAAAGCACAAACAACATCTATATTTATTGGCAACCTTCCTAGCACAGTATCTCTGTGTGAATGTTTAACATATCTATTAATATATTGGGGGCTTTTAAATTTCAGGCAAAGCATAAATGTAATGAAAAGTATTTTTAAAAAAATTGAGAACAGTAAAAGTACTGTATTACACACTTCTTGTTCAACCGTTTTCCAATAAATATTCATATATTTTGTTTTACAAGTACGTCACAAATATAAGCCCCATTTCTCAGCATCATTTAGTTCCGGATCATGTGACTATTGGAACAACAGATCGGGTATTTCAGAAGAAATGCACATGCACACACAGAGTTTCTTAGTTTTAGAATAGTCTAATAGCTGTGAAAGTGTAAAATAGTCCTTTGACTCGAGCTGTACCTTATCCTTCAGCAGAATTTCATATGTAGTAAGCAGAATATTTAACTTCAGTCGCTTGGTCTGCGGATGCATCCATTCATGTGTCCGGATCTAAAGAACACAGAACAAGCTTTAGATTTGAGCTAGACTTCAGTGCAAGAAATCTAGGATCTGCTCACTCTTTGAACATTATACCATGTTTCTGCTGTTGATGTCTCCCAGGTACACCACAACATTCATCTGAGGAGCCCAGAGCTGGATCTCCCTCTGCCAGGACGTGAGCGTCGACAGAGGCACCACCAGGAGGAAGGGCCCGTAAAGCTGGTGATCGTTGAACATGTAATTGAGGAAGCTGATGGTCTGGATGGTTTTTCCCAGACCCATCTCATCTGCCAGGATACAACTGTTTCCTCTGGGAAAGCAGAAGAGTAGAAGTGATGAAGAAACTCATGCAATCATGACTCATTGAAACCGGGGTTATGTGTACTAGGAATGAACAAAACTAGCATACTTGCACCAAGAATGGGCCATCCAGTTCAGACTGTCCAGCTGATAGTCCCGCAGCTCTAGGCCGTCTCCACCGATGTAGGAAGGCTGCTTCTTCATGGGCACGAACCGTGGTCTCTGCTTTAAAACCTGAAAGAAACCAAACAGGCAACTGGTTGGAGAGCTCCCGGTTTCATTGACGTTCTCAGATGAGCGTTCGCGGTGTTGACTGCGGTTACCTTGCAGTCTCTGAAGGGGATGGTTTTGCTCTGGTTTCGGCTCATGTAATCATTGATGCACTTTTGGAACTTTCTAGAAATAAGAGCACCGTCTTCCCAACTGCACTCCGAGTACGGCAGCCCCTGCCACTTACAGAGGTAGTCGGGATAACCTGCGGCGGACTTCTGATTCGAATGTCCTGCAAGATTCAAGCAACAATGAAAGTAAATAAACATTGGTTACTTTTCTCCATTCTGTCACCCGAGTGAGTTTGGGTTCCTTGCCACTGTCGCCATTGGTTTTTGGCTTGCTTAGTTGGGGACATTTAAGATTCAAACATTATTATTGATCTGCCTGCATTGACAGCATTATATGAGAACTGAACTGGACGAGGACATCACTGTTTTCTCCAGAGTGGCTGGATACATTTCAATACATTTTACAACAAAAATCAACCAACACTGAACTTTCTTAAGCTGGACTATGACGCTATTTTCTTCGAGAAACGAACTTTGTAGCATTATTTTTCTGTTATTACTGTAAAGCTGCTTTGAAACACTTACAAAACACTGTATTGTAAAAAGCGCTATGGAGGTGAAACTCTAAAAAAAGTAATATCTAATTATTTCCGAAATTCAACTTAAAAGGTGAACCTAATATATTATATAGACTCATTACATGCAAAGTGAGATATTTCAAGCCTTTATTTGTTATAATTTTGAGGATTATGGCTTACAGCTTATGAAAACCCCAAATTCAAAATTAGGATATTGTGAAAAGGTTTTCATAAACTGTAAGCCATAAACATCAAAATTATAACAAATAAAGGCTTGAAATATCTCACTTTGCATGTAATGAGTCTATATAATATATTAGGTTCACCTTTTAAGTTGAGTTACTGAAATAAATGAACCTTTGCACCATATTCTCATTTTTCAAGTTTCACCTGTGTAAGAAGGTGACTTGACTCGCGAGTCAAAACAATCAAAACAATGAAAATGGGGACAGCGTCCTCTTACCAATGATTCTTTCCACGATTTGATACTGAGAATGCAAGTCGTCCATGAGCTCCTGCTGGCAGTTTAGGTACTCCACATCTTCAGGCGAGGCCGCTTTGAGCCTGAGGACGGCAGAACAAAATGAACATCTAAAGCCGCGTCACCTACAGGAAAAGAGGTTTCTGTGAGCATTCGTACCATTTCTTCTTCTCCTGCTCTTTTTTCTTGAAGTTGTCTAGTTTCTTCATGCCCTTGACGTTCTGTTGTTTGAGCGACTCCTCTGTCTCCCAGGTGTTGTGTATGTGGGACCAGTTCTTCCATTTCATCAAGTATTGCACCTCTCCTGGCTGTCTGTTGGGGTCGAAGTTGGCGTTGGGGTCTCCATCTGCCTCTACGGCATACACTGTGGTTACGGCACCCGTTGCTGTTGAGGAACAAGACAACATTTCAACAAAAGTATTGGTGTCACTATAAAAAGTTCCTTTTAAAAACTTTTCTCTTTCCTCCGAGCATATTGTGTTGTCATTAGGGGTGTAGCGATGCCCTCATATCACGATTCGATATACATCACAAAAAACGGTTTTAATGTTGATTAAAATGCTAAATTTGGTGTTACATAGTGTGTGTAAATGAATAGTCTTGGACTTGGTGCTGGAAACCCAAAGCACAGGACAGTAGACACACCAGAATAACAATATTTCATGATTCTGAAGCTGGAAATACAGATTTATTTCAGACGAATATACTTGAACTCTGTCACTGACTAGATATACAGTAGTCAACATTAAAAGTGGATCAAAAAACGTTCATCAAAGTTGACAAGACAAGAACGGGTATTGTTCAAAAATCATGTTCAATTTTGATGAAATGTTTTGATCCACTTTAAATGTTGACTACTGTATTTAAAATAATGTATTCAACTTTTTACTGGTAACATCAGACATTTGGCATTATCAGGGCCACAAATATTCCCCCACTGCATTATTATACTTTATATATAGCAGTTTAATGTAGTACTGACACTAAAACTTTGTAAACTTGAATTTTTTTTCCTCACACAGTAATTTTTATTTTGGGTGAACTATCCACGATACATAGTTGCATTTTTGTATTGCGATATATTGTGACACGATATATTGTTAAACCCCTAGTTGTCATGTTTCACTTTGTGGCGAGAGAAACGCACTGAACCTGCGATAACTTTACACATTCCTGCACGGGTACACAGACTGAACACTTGTACAGCATAGGGCTGGGCGATAAAACGGTATCGGTATTTATTGACGGTACACCATTGTCGGTAACAATATAAATAATGTTCGATATAGCGCTCGATATTTTCATTAAAATGCGCGACCACCACAACGTTGCCCAACATCAGATGTAATAATACAAAACTGCGCTAGCAGCAGCGCGGGCAGATCTGGATCAAGCAGCACTGTTACTACACAGCACTGAGAGATCCAGTGAAGAAAGCACTGGAGTTCGCCACTGAAGTAATAACATCGCCGCGAGAGCTAGTGAGAAGCATTCAACTTTCTCTGTTATTAGCGGATCAAACAGCGCTGACGTGGAAACCAGGAGACACATCGTGCCATGAAGGAACTAGTTATAGACTTTAGGTCCACAGATCAGCAACATTAGAGGACATTTTATTTAAGATCAAGAGATTCTTAAACACTTACTTTTTTATCTTAATATAAGACAAAGACGATATTTTTGTTTACATTTTATTTTTGACTGCTAAAACTAACATAATTTGTTGTTTGCCTTAAGGTGGTTAAATAAATAAAAAGTGGTTTAAAAAAAAGGTTATATAAAAGTCAATAATTATCGATACCGAACGATAAGAAATATTATATTGTAGCTATTTCGTACAGCATTTCAATTTTCAGCACCATTGTTCTCACCTCCTTTCCGACCTATCCTTATTTCCATGACTCTCTCCAGCGTCTCAAACTCGTCCTCCTCTGGCGGCGGGACGTCCTCTCCACACACCTCCACCAGGTCATCGGAGTCAGTCTTCAGCTCCTCGTCCTCTTTGTAGCTCACGTTGACCGTGGCCTGCCGCCGAGGCCCCGCTAGGGCCTTCTTATAATCGTCGTCTTCATCTGAGGAGGAGTGCGAGGGCTTCTTCTTCGGGGCTTTGTTGTTTCTCCCATTCCTGGCAGTGGCCCTGAGAGAGGAACAGATCTGTTCAGTTAAGGAGTGTTTGCTTAAAAGAGAATTCAACTATAAAATAGCCGTAAGCACTGATCCAAGCATATGTGAAAAGAGCATGACCAAAACAACGGATGTTGGAAGCATGGGTCCCGTGGAAGTTATCGATACATGTATTTTGATGGCAACCTATGTTTTTATTAGGGCCCAAGCCTTGAAAAGGCGAAGGCCCTATTGTTTTTCTTAGGATTCTTCTTCTTCTTCTTTATTATTATTATTATTTTACTACCTTTTGGGCACTTTTGGGGGCCTTAACGTGCTCAAAAACTCTTGAAACTTTGCACAAATGTCAGAACCCGCGGCCATTAGGGCCGGGCTGAAGCTGGTACCCGGGCGTGGCAGGGGTTATGGGTTGTATGGAAACGCATGTTCTGGCATTTGAAACACTTCTCCCAGAGAATTCATCCGATGACCACGAAACTCGGTGTGCATGGTCAAGACATGGAGGATGATAAATTGCGAGGGGATTTTTGATATCTCGAACAGTTTGGCCGTGGCGAGGAAACAAATTTATGGCGAATATTGGAAACAGGAAGTGTGTTATAACCAGTGTTGGGTATAGTTACTTTGGAAAGTAGTTAATTAGGTTACAACGTTACCATCAATTAAAAGTAATCAGTTACGTTACTGTGTTATCTATTCATAAAAGTAACGCGTTAGAGTACTCATGCGTTACCAAAAATTAAAAGCCGTTTGCAGCGCCTCACACATGCTGCAGCTTAATTTACAGACACGGCCCCCTTTAAATGCACCTAGAAGTCGTGACTCCTGGCAATGAATAACGTCAGTCATCCGACTAAATTAACACTGCAGGATAACAATAACAGGAAAGACAGTCATAGGCTATTCCACATAGCGTTTTATTTATTTATTATCACAGAACATATTAATCAAAATTCACACCTTCCCAGCCCGGGTAGTAGAGATGCGCGGATGGGCTATTATTTCAATAAAAAAAACAATAATTATAATGGCGATATTATTTCCAGTAGGCCTATAGAAATGCAGACATCCCAAGTCTATCGGAAGTTCCGGGAGTCTCCCGCATATTGATAGCGGCTCACTGATGCCCGCGAATTAGTTAAAATCTCCCGGAATCTAGAGCGAGCGCGCCCGCGAGACAGAGACTGTGCTCCAAACCGCGCAGCGCGTGCATGGCATAGCGGGAGAGAGAGAGTAAGAGACTGCGCGCGTGTGCCTTAATGAAGCTGGAGGGTGGTGGGGTATTGAAGCGCAGAAACTGTCTTGATCCTGGGGAAATTTTTTTATTCGGGATTTTCCTTTCCTTAAAATAACGGATTACTTTTTTTTAAAAATAACGAAGTTACTGATTACTTAACGCACAAAACTAACGCGTTAAGTTACACATTTCACGAAAAAGGTAATTAGAGTACTCTAACGCGTTACTTTATAACGCGTTACCCACAACACTGGTTATAACATCCTCAT
>JARPMJ010003738.1:0-50000 GCA_033366665.1 Phoxinus dragarum
TGTAGTTTGAGGATTTCATCTATGCAAAATTTGTCAATGCAGTGTTTACAGAGCAAAAGCATTTATGATCCAGTGACTGGAGGCGGGAATAAAGCGATCCTCTGCAACACCCGTGATGATGATGATGATGATGATGATGATGATGATGATGATGATGATGATGATGCTGATGATGATGATGATGATGATGCTTCTAGATATCTTCTGTTTCAATCTCATACAGCAGTGCCACTTACAGTCACCACGTTTACTATAGTTCTGATATATGGTGTGTGTGTCTGCGTGTGTGTGTGTGTGTGTGTGTCTGCGTGTGTGTGTGCGTGCGTGCGTGCGTGCGTGCGTGCGTGCGTGCGTGCGTGCGTGTGCGTGTGTGTGTGTGTGTGTTGCAGGTCTCAGGCCAGCGTCTGCCAGCTTCTGCCTCACAGATCCAGCGCTGTAATGATGAAGACAGTGAGGATGATGATGAGGAAGAGCTGCCGTGGTGCTGCGTCTGTAACCGGGACGCCAGTATCCGCTGCCACACGTGTGATCGAGATCTGTTCTGCGCTCGCTGCTTCAGGCACGCTCACCTCAGCAACATCTCCTTTATTACACAGAGAGCTTATATGAGACCCTGGACCACAAAACCAGTCACATGGGTCAACTTTTTAAAATTGAGATATATACATCATCTGAAAGTTGAGTAAATAATCTCTCCAGTGATGTGTGGTTTGTTAGGATAGGACTATATTTGGTCGAGACAACTATTGAAAATCTGGAATCTGAGGAGCAAAAAAATGTAAACATTGAGAAAATCTCCTTTAAAGTTGTGCATTTATGTTCACGATTGTGCTGCATTCACTCACAAAAATACATGTTTTATATATTTACGGTAGGACATTTACTAAATATCTTCATGGAACATGATCTTAATATCCTCATGATTTTTGGCATAAAAGAAAAATGGATAATTTTGACCCATACAATGTATAGTTGCTATTGCCACAGATATACCCGTGCGGCTCCAGACTGTGATCCAGGGTCACATGTTTAATATAGTACTTCACCTTCTTTACTCACTCAAGTATGGAAGCCCATTTCTGCCACATAAGAATAAAGTGCATGCTGTGGTATATGATAATTATGAGTTAAATCTAAATTATGAAATGCTCAGTCATAATTATCATTTAAAGTAGAAATTGTGAGTTAAAAGAGTCTGAGTCATACTTATGACATAAAAAGTCAAAATGATGGAATACTAAGTCATAAAAACAAGATAAATTGACATAATTATGAGATTAAAAAAACATAATTATGAAATCATTAACATACTGTAAGCCAAAAAGTCATAATTATAAACTTAGAATCTTATCATTTGGACTTTTTATGATAATTATTTTTGACATAATTATGATTTACCAAAGCATGATTTTTTTCTTTTATGAACTATGACATACAAGTCATGATTATTGGATAGAAAGTCAAAATTAAAGTCATAATTAAGAGATTTAAAAAAAAAAAAGCATAATTATTAAATCCAAAATTTGAAATGAATTGTAACATTGAATTGAAATCGAATTATAACACGAGTCAAAAGTCTCATCTTATCATTTTGACTTATTATTACATAATTATGATTTACCAAAAAGCATGATTTTTTCCCTTTATGATATACCAGTCATAATTATTGGGAGTCAAAGTCAAAATTCTGACATCCAAAGTCATAATTCTGAAATAAAATTAAATGTTATGACCTAAAAGTCAGTTATGATTTTTGTTATAATTATGGCTTAATATTTCAACATTTAGACTTGTTAACAACATAAATATTTTTGACATAATTATTATTATTTGCATGATTAAGCATGCAATTACTATAATAAGTAATTATGAGATGAAAAGGACATAATTATGAAATAAAAACAACTCATAAATATAATCTAACAAGTCATAAATATGAAATAAAGTCAAAATGATGACCTAAAAAAAGGCATGACTATGGAATCTTATCAAAATATTGTCACTTTTTTTAAAAGTTTTTTTCTTTCTTTTCTTTCTTTTTTATGACATACAAGTCATAATAATTATTGGCCAGATTTGATATTTTGAGTTGCGCTTTCCTCTGAATCTCGGCACATTCAGATCTTGCCACGTGAAATATGCTGCATATTGAACATACTGATCTTGCAATATTAATCTGTGTCATATTTTTCTTTCTTTCTGCCACAGGGAAGGTCACGACAAATATGACAGAAGCAGCATCGCACCGCTACATATACGCCCCCTAAGAAAGGCAAGAAGAAAACATGAACCTCCATGTGCAGAAATATGTATATATATTATATATATTAACACGCATAACTCGGCATGCTTCTGAACTCTGACCTCTCCGATAGCCAGCAGAAATAATCATGTTGCTTATATATGTTTTGGAAACACAAATTAGCCTTAGACTCCAGATTGTCCAAACTCTTGGTGGATTGATAGAGTCTCAGAATGATTCGTGTGGTTCGGCTCTGACCGTAATGTAAGCGTCTGTAGAGTGTAAAACTGGATCATTCAGACTTAAACCTTCAATAAAAGACTTGAAACTGACAGCAGGTCATGTGATCTAGAGAACTAGTCATGTGGTTCATCATTTCACCCGCATCTTCTGCGTTTCATTTACACACACAACCAATTATTCCTCATCTCAGCTGGTAGTTTGCATGAATACTGTTTGTCAGACATTTTTGTTTCTCTTATCTCTACTCATCTATTATTCTCTTTTATTTTATTTTATGTTGTTTTTGTCTCTACTAGAACATGTGTTTCCTGCTTGAATGTTGATTATTTTCCTCATATTCTCCATTGTTGCGGTTCCTCTCTTCCCAGTCTGTCAGTAACGCTCTGTTTACTTCCTGTCTCTATGAAGCCCCTCCTTCTGAAAAGCACACTGTGCTCTGATTGGTCGGCTGGAGCAGTGTGCTGTGATTGGTCAAGCGCTTCGAGTGTGTTTGGGAAATGTCCCGCCCCTTACCGTAACCGCCAGTTTAACACACTACTAACTAACTCAACCAGGCCCCGCCCCTTTATTCTGCGCATAAATTATTTAAATGAGGAATATTGTGTCGTGTTCGTTCCTGGAAGAAACTCAAGACTACAGTGGAGGCGTTTCAGGAGTTCAGAAACATTAGCCGCGTTTCCATTACCGTTTAAATGTGCAAATTGAAATTGCGAATTGAAAATACACGCAATGTAAACACGTCAATTTTCGCAAAAACTCAGATTTATCCCAAAAAAAGTTTGCGAGTTTTTTCAGGCAATTCGAAAGATTTATATTTTGCAAAACTGCAATGGAAACAGTTTTTGTGCATTTACAGTCGCCTGACGTAGAGGACGCGGTGTGTTTGGACAGAATACGAGACAGAGTTCTTTATTAAATTCATAAAAGACAAAATATTTACAGGAAAACTGGATTCTAAACCTCAAAGAAACGCCACAATCAAGACCTCGAAGCAGAAACAAATGAGAAACACCCAGAAAGACTCTCAGTATAAGTCTTTCCTTGACATTAATGGTTATGACATTAGGTCAGTTATCGTCGCGATATGCGAATCATTGCTAGCACCAAATTAGAGTTAATATTAGGCACTTATTTCACAACGTTCGTTATATGCTAAAAAATAACCGAGGTAACCTCAATGGTGGGTACGGCCCTGAATCATAACCCCTCCCCTAATCATAACACCTCCCCTAATCATAACACCCTCACCCCTAATCATAACACCTCCCTTAATCCTTACACCTCCCCTAATCATAACCCCTCCCCTAATCATAACCCCTACCCCTAATCATAACACCTCCCCTAATCATAACACATCCCCTAATCATAACACCTCCCCTAATCATAACACCTCCCCTAATCATAACACCTCCCTTAATCATTACACCTCCCCTAATCATAACACCTCCCCTAATCATAACCCCTATCCCTAATCATAACCCCTCCCCTAATCATAACACCTCCCCTAATCATAACACCTCCCTAATCATAACACCTCCCTTAATCCTTACACCTCCCCTAATCATAACCCCCTCCCCTAATCATAACCCCTCCCCTAATCATAATACCTCCCCTAATCATAATACCTCCCCTAATCATCAAACCCCTCCCCTAACCCTAACCCCTCCCCTAATCATAACACCTCCCCTAATCATAACCCCTCCCCTAATCATAACACCTCCCCCTAATCATAACCCCTCCCCTAATCATAACCCCTCCCCTAATCATAACACCTCCCCTAATCATAACACCTCCCCCGAATCATAACACCTCCCCTAATCATAACCCCTCCCCTAATCATAACCCCTCCCCTAAATCATAACCCCTCCCCTAATCATAACACCTCCCCTAATCATAACACCTCCCCTAATCATAACCCCTCCCCTAATCATAACACCTCCCCTAATCATAACCCCTCCCCTAATCATAACACCTCCCCTAATCATAACACCTCCCCTAATCATAACCCCTCCCCTAATCATAAGCCCTCCCCCTAATTATAACACATCCCCTAATCATAACACCTCCCCTAATCATAAACCCCTCCCCTAATCATAAGCCCTCCCCTAATTATAACACCTCCCCTAAACATAACACCTCCCCTAATCATAACACCTCCCCTAATCATAACACCTCCCCTAATCATAACCCCTCCCCTAATCATAACCCTCCCCTAATCATAAGCCCTCCCTAATTATAACACCTCCCCTAAACATAACACCTCCCCTAATCATAACACCTCCCCTAATCATAACACCTCCCCTAATCATAACCCCTCCCCTAATCATAACACCTCCCCTAATCATAACACCTCCCCTAATCATAACCCCTTCCCTAATCATAACACCTCCCCTAATCATAACACCTCCCCTAATCATAACACCTCCCCTAATCATAACACCTCCCCTAATCATAACACCTCCCCTAATCATAACACCTCCCCTAATCATAACACCTCCCCTAATCATAACACCTCCCCTAATCATAACACCTTCCCTAATCATAACACCTCCCCCTAATCATAACACCTCCCCGAATCATACCCCCTCCCCCACAACTAATCCAAAATTTACCAATGCTAGGGGGGTAAATAATTTGACACAACACCGGTTGCTCCCGATTAGCCAATCCGGGCCTGGATTAGATAACACGCCTACGTCTCCTTCCGTTAATAATAATAATAATGTCTAGTGCGGTGGCTGTGTTATATAATACTCTTACCAACGTCCGTTGCCATGGTTTGATCGCGAGAGGAAAAAATAACGTTTTAGTCGCATAACATCGGTTAATGGAAACGCCGTCATTTCGCAATAGTTTTTATCGATATTTAGAAAAAAACGCAAAACTTTTGCGCAAATCTATAATGGAAACGTGCCCTGATATTGGGAATAACTGGAGGGTTTTTTCATGCTCAAACAGCAACATTACACACTAAAGAAAGATGAACGTGAAATATCATGATAGATCCTCTTTAATCTTTTCCGGAGACTTCTATGGTTTCATTAGAAGCGGGGTTTTTTGCCCGGCTCTTTACATGTGTCTTCCGTTTGCTGGCATTTCCATGTTGTCATGCATAATTAAACGGACAGTATTGAGAGCAAGCAGAGCGCTGTCAGGTGTTCACACACACACACACACACACACACACACACACACACACACTTATGACAGGAAGTGAGTGCATTAGTGTTGAGAGATACTGGCGTTCTCTGGAGACATCTAGACGTCACGTGACTTCACTGCGCTGTTGTGGGTTATTATGACCTGTTTGTGCTTTAGATTTTCTCCAGTACATTGGGCGTGAGCTCTGGCACTGAGAACAAAATAAATAAATAAATACATTGAATTAATAAATGGATTAAAAGTGTCTTTTGTGTAAGATGTGTATTACACACACACGCAGGGTTTTGGGCGAAGCACAGCTTTTATCAGCACATCAGCTGGTGTCAAGTCAAGTGTTGTCGCTTTATGACCTCATTAACATATTGTGTGTGTGTGTGTGTGGTTATAACACACTACTAAAGCGTGGTGGTTGAGTGTCTGTGTGTTACAACACACTAATAACGCACGCGTGTGTGTGTGTGTGTGTGTGAGTGTCTGTGTGTTACAACACAACTACTAACGTGTGTGTGTGTGTGTGTGTGTGTGTGTGTGTGAGTGTCTGTGTGTTACAACACACTACTAACGTGTATGTGTGTGTGTGTGTATGTGTGAGTGTCTGTCTGTTTCAAACGCTCTAGTAACGTGTGTGTGTGTGTGTGTGTGTGTGTGTGTGTGTGGTTACAACACACTAATAAAGCCGCGCGCGCGTGTGTGTGTGTGTGTGTGTGTGGTGTGTGTGTGGTGTGTGTGTGTGTGTGTGTGTGTGTGTGAGTGTGAGTGTCTGTGTGTTACAACACACTACTAACGTGTGTGTGTGTGTGTGTGTTACAACACACTACTAACGTGGTGTGTGAGTGTGTGTGTGTGTGTGTCAGTGTCTGTGTGTTACAACACACTACTAACGTGTGTGTGTGTGTGTGTGTGTTACAACACACTACTAACGTGTGTGTGTGTGTGTGTGTGTGTGAGTGTCTGTCTGTTTCAACGCTCTACTAACGTGTGTGTGTGTGTGTGTGTGTGTGGTTTCAACACACTACTAAAGTGTGGTGGTTGAGTGTCTGTGTGTTACAACACACTACTAGCGTGTGTGTGTGTGTGTGTGTGTGTGTGTGTATGTATGTGTGAGTGTCTGTCTGTTTCAACGCTCTACTAACGTGTGTGTGTGTGTGGTTTCAACACACTACTAAAGTGTGGTGGTTGAGTGTCTGTGTGTTTCAACACTCTACTAACGTGTGTGTGTGTGTGGTTGCAACACACTACTAAAGTGTGGTGGTTGAGTGTCTGTGTGTTTCAACACTCTACTAACATTGTGTGTGTGTGTGTGTGTGTGTGTGTGTGTGTGTGTGTGGTTTCAACACACTACTAAAATGTGTGGGTGAGTGTCTGTGTGTTACAACAACACTACTAACGCGTCTGTGTGTGTGTGTACAATAGACCAGTGTTGTCCTTCAGCCCACATACACATTCTGTACTTCACATGCAAGGACATAGTCATGATTCATGAACCTTTAGTCGTGGATCATACTTTACTATTTTATACTTTACTATTTTGTTTTACTCACCCACACACGTTAGTAGTGTGTGTTGAAACCAAACGCACACACACACACGCTGTTAGTAGTGTGTTGTAACACACAGACACTCAACCACCACACTTTAGTAGTGTGTTGAAACCACACACACACACACACTTTACTTTTATTATTTTATCTTATTTTACTTTTATTTTATTATTTGTATATGAATTGTTTTGCTTTTATTTTCATCTTCTTTTTTGTTTTATTGTCATCAGATTAGATTTAGATCATTACACTTGTATTGGAAGTCTCAGGAGGAGCGTGATCTTCTCTGGTTTAACATCATCATCTGAAGCGCTGAGTAATGAATAAACCCAGAAGCGCTGACAGAAGAGTTAAACTTCTACAGCCGGCTTCACTTTTATTATCCCTGCACACACTTTCGCTTTCCCTGCGTCAGTTTACTGCGCTGTTATTACACTGTGTTTTAGATTTCATGCACTTTGTGTTTGCTAATGTGTGTGTTCTCCATCGGATTTTGAATATGATTCAAAAGTAATTTAAAAAGCTTTAATCAAATATAACAAAGCAATATTCTGGGTTATGTACAGAATCTGTGACTTGACAATAGGTAAATATATGGTTAAAAATTCATATATTATCGGATAATGTGAAATCTGGATATATTAATGCACTGAAGGTTATTAGTGATTTTTTTCACTCAGTCTCATGCAAACGTGTGTTATTGTGTTTTGAAAGCATAATTATAGATATTTTAATTGATTGTTTATTTGTAGTATTGTTGACTGACCCCATAAACCTCCATTGCAAGTTTATTAGCGCACATTTTTCTTTTGAACCCAGAATATTCTGCATTTATGCCACAGTATTAGAGTTGTGCAGTAAATATAATTGTGCACTTTAAAAAATGTAGTGTAGAACTAAAATCAGACAATGGCAGAATGTTATAAATCCTAGATTTATCGAGAACTAATGTATGCACTTTATCTAAAATCTTAAAATTGTTTATTGTCAGATACAACACTTGTCAGAACAAAATATATATAAATAGGGAACAAAATGTACATGTCACAAAAAAAAAAACATCTCCTTTGAGTAATAATAGGCAATCTGCAATGCAATACATCTGCTAGGAGAAACTGTACAGAATTATTAGTGGTCTGAAACTCAGTTTATGGAAGCTTCCGACATTGACCCATGTGTGCAGTGAATTATTATAGTTCTACTGTAGAAACATCCACACACACACTCAACGCTCTACACATACTGCGAGAATGGTGGGCGGGATAACTGTGGAGGGCGGAGCTTTCAGGGGGCGGGGCTGGGGGTGACGAGGGCGGGGCCTGGGTCTCGAGGGTGGAGCCAGGGCTGTTAAGGGCGGAGCCTGGGGTCTCGAGGGTGGAGCCTGGGCTGTTGAGGGTGGAGCCAAGGGTGTTGAGGGTGGAGCCGGGGGGTGTTGAGGGCGGAGCCATGGGTTTGTCAAGGGTGGAGCCTGGGCTGTTGAGGGCGGAGCCTGGGTCTCAAGGGTGGAGCCTGGGTCTCAAGGGTGGAGTGGGGCTGTTGAGGGCGGAGCCAAGGGTGTTGAGGGTGGAGCCGGGGGGTGTTGAGGGCGGAGCCCATGGGTGTCAAGGGTGGAGCCTGGGCTGTTGAGGGCGGAGCCTGGGCTGTTGAGGGCAGAGCCTGGGTCTCAAGGGTGGAGCCTGGGTCTCAAGGGTGGAGTGGGGCTGTTGAGGGCGGAGCTGGGTCTCGAGGGTGGAGCCTGGGCTGTTGAGGGTGGAACCTGGGTCTCGAGGGTGGAGTGGGGCTGTTGAGGGCGGAGCCTGGGTCTCGAGGGTGGAGCCACGGGTGTTGAGGGCGGAGCCATGGGTGTCAAGGGTGGAGTGGGGCTGTTGAGGGCGGAGCGCTGGGTCTCGAGGGTGGAGCCACGGGTGTTGAGGGCGGAGCCATGGGTGTCAAGGGTGTTGAGGGCAGAGCCATGGGTGTCAAGGGAAGAGCCAAGGGTGTTGAGGGCGGAGCCCATGGGTTGTCAAGGGTGGAGCCTGGCCTGTTGAGGGCGGTGCTAGGTGGGGTGTCGAGAGTGGAGCCTGGGCTGTTGAGGGCGGAGCCGGGTGTCGAGGGCGGAACCGGAGCTGTTGAGGGTGGAGCTGGGGCTGTTGAGGGCGGAGCCAGGGCTTATTGAGGGCGGAGCCGGGTGTTGAGGGCGGAGCCGGGGCAGTTGAGGGCGGAGCCAGAGGTGTCGAGGGCGAAGCCAGGGCAGGGCGTTTCACTTCATCAGGAAAAATCCAGACTTTGACCTAACACTATTTCTTCAGAGATCCCTGACATCTTACGAAGTCCCTTCATCCGATAGAGCAGCCCATTGATAAAGTCCTGTGGAGTTTAAAACCAAAAAAAATTGTCATTGAACTATATTAAATTGCTATCTAATTTCCATTTCCTACAAAAAAAAATAATGCTTTGGTAAATCATAATTATGAGATAAAGTTTAGATTAGGACATAATAAATCCAAGTTATGTCATACCAAGTCATATTTATGAGATGAAAAAGTTAAAAATTTTGACTAAATCATAACTATGCCATATACAATGTTAATTATGAGATAAAACACTCAATTATGACATACTATATCATATTTATCAGATTAAGTTGAAATTATGAGACAATAAAGTAAAATGATGGCATACTAAGTAATATTTGACACAAGTCGAAATTTTGAGACAAAGTCAAAATTGTGACCTAAAAGGGCAAAATTATGACAAGTAAAAATTATGAAACAGTCACAATTATGACATACTAAGTCATAATTATGACAAAAAGTTGAAATTATGAGACAAAAAGTCACAATTATGACATACAAAGTCATATTTGACGCAAGTCGAAATTTTGATATAAAAAGTACAATTCTGAAATAAAAAAGTTGAAATGATGTCATTATACCATAGAAAGTCATAATTTCGGCTTTATCTCTTAGTTTCGACTTAGTATGTCATAATTTTGACTTTTTATGTCATAACTAAGATTTTCCAAATAATTTTTTTCTTGTGGCTTCCAAAACTGAATTGAGCTGAATAATCGTCTTTAAATAGTATTTGTTCCATAATTAAAGAACTTAAATGCAACATTAATAATGTTCATCCCTGTGAAGCTGCTTCTCGTGTAAAGCGCTATAGAAATAAAGCATGAATATTGGTAATAAGTGGAAGTGCATAAGAGAGCTGTTTGTAATGTCTTACAGAGTTGGTCTTACCTCTTTTGGCTTTCCACATTCCTGCAAAAGCTCCTGTAAAACAAAAGAGCGGGAACAATATCTGTTCACATGGGAAGTTATGGATGCATATTGATGCACTTTTGCAAGCAGTGGCTTCTCCTGTCATTTGCAATCTTTCCATGCAATGGTTATTGGTTTTCTGCTACACTCTCTAAACTAAAGCTTCCAAAAGGGGCTTTTCACAGCAATGCCAAATAACTGTTTAATGAACAGTTTTTAAAGGAACATTTAAAAAATATATATATATATATATTTCACTATAAAGATTCTGGGCATCTAGTGCTCTTCGGATTTTATTTTTTTTCATAATTTTTTTCTTCATCGGAATGGTACGAAACTTGGTAAATGGTTTTGACACTGCTATGTTAACTCACACAAAGAAAAAATCATGGGCATGATTCGAACAGGTTAAAAGGTATTAAAAATAGTCACTTGTTGTGCTTGCGGTCAAAAAATGAGCGCATTGGAAATGAATGGGAGACGAAATAGAATTTTATCTAGTGGAAACTTTTGGTACTGCAGCCAAACTGAAAATCTGACTGAAAAAAGCTCATTATTTGAGATATCAACACAACTAGTTCAAATTTATGGTTGATTTTTATATTGTATAAAACATTTTTTTGAGAGAACTTTTTTTAAGTTCACTTTTTAAAACTTTTTTCACTTCAGCAATAATCTGCCAAGCGTCGTCTTTGAAAAGAGATGGGTTAGGGTTAGGTCTTCAAACTTGCTCTAAAAAGCATTGAAGATTTAGGTTGGAAATACGTTGCATCTCTTTTTTTTGAGATGCAAGTTAGCTTTCACTATACTCTCTATGTGCAATACATAATTTTCCAGCTTTGACTGGGATCGTGTTTTTTTGTATTGTCCCTATTCAAATAAACGTATAAATAAAAATAAATTACATTTTCAGGTGTATTCTCAAAAAAGTGAATAAATGGATTATAGGCTACAGCGAAAATTGTATTTACTACCATAAAATCCCCTAAACATACAACATATTAAATAAAAAAAGAAAATCAAACTAAAATATAGTTCATAATCATATCATAATCCCCCCAAAAAAATTGACCGACACGCGAAGAGCACCAGAGGGGTCTTCATGGACCCATCGATGCCAGTAAAAAAGCTTTATTGTGAAGGTGAATCTGAACGTACATGCAGTCTAGATCTCTGGTCTTCATCCGTCAGCTCCAGAAGTTCATCGATGTCGATCTCCAGCTCGGGAATCTCTTCCTCCTGCACACAGACAATAACACGCATTATCACATCTATCTGCTTTTTTAAATGGCTAAACAAATCAGTTATTAAAGAATTATTTCACTTCAGAAATTAACATTTCCTGATCATTTACTCTCCCCCACGTCATCCAAGATGTTCATGTCTTTCTTTCTTCAGTCGAAAACAAATGAAGGTTTTTGAGGAAAACATTCCTGGATTTTTCTCCATAGTGACTTCAATGGTAACCAAACCAGCGGCCATTTTGTAAATAAAATTAACATTTATATACTTTTTAACAGTGTTGGGGAAAGTTACTTTTTAATGTAATGCGTTACAATATTGTGTTACTCCCTTAAAAAGTAACTAATTGCATTACTTAGTTACTTTTTTAGAAAAGTAATGCGTTACGTTACTTTTTTCCCACCTGGGCTGGGCTTGTTTTTTTATAACACAAAAGTTATATTTTTGGGCAAATGTAAAGACCCTTTCACACCAAAAGTGAAATAATAATCCTCAGGCTGAAGGACATGTGTACAGTAGAGGAAAGCACACAAGCAAACCTTTCTATCTATCTATAGTCAATTTCTGCTTATTAAAGTAAACTGAATCATCGAAAGTCAGAAGCAAGTACATTGGTCAATAAAGTGAGATTAAATGCATCAAAATGTATGTTTTATTTAACATATATTAGTTATTGGAGGTTTGCATAGTATTCTGATTCTGCATTTCACTGATTTTATTCATTTTGAGGAATATTGAATATTTTTGTTGTGCACGTGAGATGAGTAAATACTCACTTTTAGTCTAGAACTACAATAAACATCATGTTCACACACACACACACACACACACCTCTGCACTTCGATTCGTCTCAACATGAGGACAGGAGAGCTGTCAGTCAATAAATGGTAAAAACAAAGTAACTAGCGTTACTTATTTGAAAAAGTATATTTTTAAAAGTAATGCGTTACTTTACTAGTTACTTGAAAAGGTAAACTGATTACGTAACTCAAGTTACTTGTAACGCATTTCCCCCAACACTTTTTAACCATAAATGCTCGTCTTACACATATACAGTATATAAACGCTCTTACACCAGCTGTGATGACACTCGTTACATACGTTGAAAGGTCACGTGTCTTCCATTGCCCAAAAATGTAGAGTATGGCGAAATTTTATCTCCACCTTATTTTTCTTCTCCAACTTCAAAATCATCCGACATCATTGTTTTACCATTTATTTATTTTTGTAAATCGCGTTTGACCTTCGCTTTGTAAACACTAGTCGGTTCTTCCGCCTCCGTCACGCGTGACCTTTCAACGTGATTACAAAATGTGTGCGATACATACATGAGCATTTGTGGTTAAAAGTATATTAATGTTTAATGTTGTTATAAAATGGCCGCTGGTGTGTCTAGACTCTTAATTCCTCGGCTGTGGTTAAGTAAATTATCAGGAAATTTTAATTCTGTGTCATCAAACTAAACCACACCTGAGCCCAAATTTAATGTGTCCAACTGATGTAGTCACGCTATTATAATCTATAAGAAAATCTGATTCTGATAAAGATTTTAGTCTCTCATATTCAACTTCATTAACGCTTACGGCTAGATTACAGATAATTATCCGTGTTCATATAAATGATTAAATGTGATTCATTGCTTTACCATCTCACACTCGAGCAGTGAGATTGTGCTTTGAGATTTAAGCTGGAAGTGTTTGCTGTCTCATCTCTGCTGGAGTCTCTAATGGCATCCGCTTAAAAGCTTCTCAAATCAGAGAGAAGAGCAACGACGACCCGAGAGGGACACGCATTACCAACCGCGCACACATCAACATTACTGCAACTTTACAGGATCTGCTGAGTTAGCTGGACGCTGATGACCCCGCGGGACTGGTCATAACGAGCTGCTGTTTCTATTAGGGTACACTGTAAAAAATAAAACATAGATTTTATTTATATTTAATTAATAAAAATGAGGCAACAGATTACAAGCAATATTATTAATTAAATTTTACAAATTAGAATTGAGTAATAATTAATCAAATTAATTCATTAAATGTTAACCATTTAAAATGAGTAAAATTTACAAAATATATGTTATTGCCAACATTGAAGACACCTGATGTTAACAAGCAGAATCACTGAAGGAGAAAACCATAATTAAAGTCACCATTATGGAGATCAGTGTGTGTTTTAGTTGGGCTCTTCACCCTTAAATTATTAACTTTAAGTTTTTGTTTGGCTGCTGTACATGAGTTATAACAGCAGATGAACAAACGGTGATCTGATGGTGTTGGTTGTGTTTTAACATAATCAATATTTCACAATCATTTAATCTGATTCACTGAACTGAAATGGAGTCCAATTTGTGACTTAAATTAAGTTTAACTATAGAAGTACTGGCCTTGTACACCATAATATTTTTAACTTTTACAATGTAATCCAAATAATTTCTAAAAAGTTTATCTTGTACAAAAAAAAAAAAAAAACAGACATCATGAATCAGCCTGTGAATCTCAACAATGGTGACATTTATAAAGCATGTTGCAGTGCATTCTGGGTTGCACCAATCAAAACTCATTCATGGCTCCCATCATGTATTGCTGCATGAATAAATAATGAGCTTATGATCAGAGGTTGTCACCATTGCTGAGATTCATACTCTAAATCTTGATGTCTGTGTGCGCCTAAAAAAAACACATATATTGTTTATTATTATTGATTTGATCATTTGGATTTCATTGAAAAGGCTAATAATATTATGCAGTTAGAATTAATAAATTAAATTTAACTCATAAATTGGACTCTACATGAGATCAGTGATTCAAGTCAAATGATTGTGAAATTATGAAACACAACCAACACCATCAGATCAACTTTTCTATTTGTTCATCTGGCTGTTATAACTCATGTACAGCAGCCAAACAAAAACTTAAAGTTATTAATTTAAGGGTGAAGAGCCCAACTAAAACACACACTCATCTCCATAATGGTGACTTTAATTATGGTTTTCTCCTTCAGTGATTCTGCTTGTTAACATCAGGTGTCTTCAATGTTGGCAATAACATATATTTTGTAAATTTTACTCATTTTAAATGGTTAACATTTAAGGAATTAATTTGATTAATTATTACTCAATTCTAATTTGTTAAATTTAATTAATAATATTGCTTGTAATCTGTTGCCTCATTTTTATTAATTAAATATAAATAAAATCTATGTTTTATTTTTTACAGTGTACGTTTACACACGTGACATTATTCCGGTAATTTATTCAAACATAAACATAGTTTATAACATACTATTACTGTATGACTATTACTGTATGACACTATTAAACTGTGAGTTGCATAATTTGCATATTGGCAATACACTGAACAGACATTCTGAACAACGAGAAGTCAGGTTTGTTATTGTTGACTAAATCTAAAATATCCATTTAAATAATTATTAAATCCAAAATAAAAAATTTAAGTAAAGCTGAAAAAATATAAATATATATAAATAGATGAAAAACTTAAAACATTAAATGAAAAATTTAAATATTGCATTGACAACTGACGAAAATAAAATAATTAAAATGACAAACTTAAATTAAAGCTAAATATAAATATTTTTAAAAGATGAATAAACAGGACAAAATCACAATTGACTAATACTTCAACTTAAAGCGCATTTAATAAAATGAAACTGAAAAAACTTGCACAAAATAGTAATGTTTACAAGTAATTTAACTAAATTAAAATGAAGAACTAAAATTACTAAAACTGAAGTAAACATGAGTTAAAGCAAAATATAACTATTTTGTAAAAAAATAAACACACTTAAACTAAAGGCACATTAGTGAAAATATAATTATAAAAAAAATAAAAAATAAAAGCAGATTACTGAAACTTAAACTAAAAAATCTTTCAAAATACGCATACATGCATTAATACATTTAATAATAAAGCTGAAATAAAATCAAACTTAAATACAAAAGTAATGTTGCATTGACAACTACCGGTATTTGAAATAAAATAGGTTGACGTAGCCTATGTCTAAAACTAAACTTGAAATAAAAATAAACTAAAGATAAATAAAATATTACTAGACTTGCTCAAATAAAAATAAAAACGCTATTTAATTATATAGCTTAGATACACACTTTAATGGTAGTCAAATAATAGTAAAATAGCATTCGGTCTTCATTTATGTTATTCTAAGCAGAATGACTTTTGTTTTTCGAAGTTTAGCCTCATGAATTTTATGGTAATTTTGTCTTTCCAGCTCCTGATCTCGGTCTGCTTTCACTATAAGGAAACATTCAGACATTCATGCAGGTTTGGATCAACACAAAGGTGAATTATTCCTGTAAAGTCACAGGGAAGGAGAACGTGTTGTGCTCTCTGCTAGCGTTAGCATGTTAGTTGTGTGTGTTTTTAATGCGATGTGGAGCTGCGGATTCCCTAATGTGGATCCGTTAATCTGATCTTCCTTCCCGGGTTTCCTGCTGCTAACACGAGGGACACAAATAAATACTACAAACCACCTTCACATAATGTGGAAATATTCTCCTGACACACTGCTGGATCTCTGACCCAGAGAATATGAGTAAGCCTACAAATACACCACCATGTAGAAGAAACAAAGAAATTTGTTCAAAAATATTATCAATATCATCAATCCTTTTTCCAAAATGTGATTTTGTCTTACCCTGATTCACTATGGTAAGCCTATTATTAGTGTTTATATTTTATAACCTTTTTTTATTTTTTTATTAATGCCATGAACCAGAACAATACAATGAGACATAATCATCAAACAAATACAAAGTAAATAAAGTAAAATAAAATAAGAACAGTGTGTGTGTGTGTGTGTGTGTGTGTGTGTGTGTGTGTGTGTGTGTGTGTGTGTGTGTGTGTGTGTGTGTGTGTGTGTGTGTGTGTGTTTTGGAATGGTGGAGGTTAGTTGAGTGTGTATGTGTTTTGGAATGGCAGAGGTTAGGTGTGTGTGTGTGTGTGTTTTGGAATGGTGGAGGTTAGTTGAGTGTGTGTGTGTGTTGGAATGGCAGAGGTTAGGTGTGTGTGTGTGTGTGTGTGTGTGTGTGTGTGTGTGTGTGTGTGTGTGTGTGTGTGTGTGTGCAGAGGAGAGAGCGCGACAGAGCTCGTAATAAAACAAGAATCAACATTAGCTCGGCTTTAGATAGAGAACTGAGGGAATGTTGTAAAAGCGACGCGGAGATGATGGTGTGTTTATCACTCAACATGAGAGTAAGTGTGTTATTCAACAGATAAACTGTCATGTGTAGATCTACAACAGAGTTCACTGTAAAGCAGGATCTATAGTGAAGATCATATTCATCCGCAGAGCCGAAGCGCAACCACATCAATGTTCTTCCGCTAAATGCACTCTAGAGGGCCACGGTGTACCTTTTACCTTATTTATTTTTAAACATATTGTCTAGCTTGAAAAATAAAATAAAGTTGAGAGTGGTTACATTATTTTGATGTGTTCAGGTAATGGAGAACAACATGTGTTGCCATTACTTAGGCCTATTGATCATATAATTTTTTACAGTGTGGTAATCATATTATCTGCCTAATTATCATAGTTCAATTAAGCTTTACTACTCCGGTGCTACTAATGATAAGATCAAGCCTCTAGCACTAGGTAATAAAGGCATAGTTCATTTTATTATTATCCTCAGAACACAAGTGCAGAAATTATGTTTGTTCATGTCCATATAATGAAATAATTTTGTGTTTTGAGAAATAATAAAGTTCACACAGCTTTATACAAACACCTGAGAGAGAAAAGCTGCGTCTTTTCACCTAGCAACCACATAGCAACCACTCAAGCGTCTTTTGAAATAGTTTCTTCAAACTCACACTAATACTCAATCATCTATATCATGTTAATAAAACCCCAAAACATGATTTGATGTCAAGTTTGGGCAGAGTAACTGCAGGCTCCTGTGAGTTCACGCATAAATTTGAGATGCTCATGAATAATGCAGCGGTTGACACAGGGGGCGGAGCTACAGGCTCCCACACCTCCACAGTGAAACCCTTCCGCCGGGCCATGAAATATTCACCGTCGTCATCGCCAACACATGGACGAGCGCACCGCCACTCCCAAACCACAGTCTGAACCAAACATTCTCAAACTCTGTATTAAAACCGTGCCTTAGTAGATATAAGCAAATACACTGATCTGATATAATGATGCACTACATTTATTAATGATATTGTTTGATATTAACTTTTCAGAATAGTGGAAAGAAAACGTCCAAAATAGCGTTATTTGATCTATTTGTGTCTGTAGATTTCTATTACAATACAAATCTTTACAGGTAGTGAGTTTGAGTCAGAAATCTTCAACTTTACAGTTTTATTCATATCTATATTCTGACTGTTTATTCATATTCCTAAAAACATGGTGACAATGAATTTGTGAGTCAGTGAATCCCACGGCCTCTGTATGTTCACAGTATTCCCTGATTTATAGTGATGAAAAGAGAAATCCAGAAAAACCTTTATATGTCAACAAAATTAAACGAGAAAGGCTTTATCCATGTTCAGATTTCAGCTCTGGGAATGTATGCATATTATTGCATATTTAATCAGATTATGCATCATTTGCATACAAAAAATGTGCATTACACTTTTTTTTTTTTTTTTGCAATTCTCATTGTAATCAATCAACGGGGCAGTATGATGATATTGTTAGTTAATTTTTTAACATATTGACCTTGCCTTAAGCTCATCTGCAGTGCATATGGATTATATCAGTGAGATGCACAGAAAACATGATGCTTTTTAAATGGAGCTGCTTTATCATGTATTTGGGACACGGCAGACGTTCCCGCCTCAAAGCCTGCTCCATTTAAATCCCCAGAAAACAAAGATAAAAACCAGTGTTTCTGTGCATGTGTGTTTGTCAGCAATCAGTACGGCTGCAGTAGAGGACACACACACACACACACACTGAAGAGATGCTGGACATCTGCCACTACACTCAACACTATCTCTCTCACACACACACACACACACACACACACCATGCTGAAAGATCTCCAGCGCTGAATGCTTGCATGACCCACACGTCCTTGAGTTTAATAGTAACCGGGTCAGACATTAACCAGGCCCGGCGAGCGACCCGCATATGTATAATGTTGCAGCTGGAATCATTTGCTCTGTTCTTTTAATCTGTTATCTAACATTTGATTTATTCTCATCTTACTCTAGTTCTGTCTGGTGATGCCGCGTCAGTGACCCCGCTCTTTCAGAGGTCAGTGTTGTTCTGTGTCCCAGCTGACGAGGAATGAAAAGGTTTTTCTGTGAACGTTCAACAGTTCTGCTTTTTAAATGTTTTAGAAGCTTTTGTACGAACATTCCATTTTATCATTTTGGAAACATTATGAGAACGTTACATTTCAAGGTTCTCTGAACTTCTGAAACTAGTAGCAACATGTACAAATAAATGTTAGAGTAATGTCAAACTAGAAAAAAAACTTCCCTTGAGTGATTTTTTTTTTTGTGCTACCGGTTTGAGGACATTATTAAAGACCAGATAATGTTGAACGAACATTATATTAATGTTACTGGAAGAATGTTTGTTCATAACTTTGAGAGAACCTTGACACAACGTTCTGGGATGGAACTAACATCCAGTGGATGTTGATGAAAAAGTAATAAAACACTGTGATCAACTTTCCAAAAACTCTAAAACCTGAAACAGCGATTATATTACAATCTACAGTGATATTAAACAGCAGGGAGCCGAACAATCCAACACAGTGACGTTGTTTATTATAGCAAACTGATATCTTGTGCTTTATTTACAGCTATTTCTGTATGTTTATTTGTTTTCATTTCAGACATAATTGTTCATATTGAAAATTTCTTTGAATTAATTGGTTTAATTGAGGTATTTAATGCAATTGCAAGACAAACTATTACATGAGAAATATTTCTGTTATTGAATTCTGGTTCAATTCTAACCAATTTTTAGTTCTGAAGCAATGAGGAATCAGCAATAATTCCTTGATGCATTTACATTTATGCATTTGACAGATGCAACTTATTGCATTCAAGCTATACATTGTTCAGTTCATGCATTCCCATACTAGCATCTTGAGCAATGTTTTTTTCTAGTATAATGTAAGAAAGCTTTACCCCAGTGTACGGCCTGCTGTCATGTGCAAGATATCATATCACAAAAGCACATGGTGAGGATTATCATGTTATCAGGGTGGTGTAGACGAGTGAGACTTTAGGTTCAACCCCCTCCAGTGCTTTGACTAAAACACCTCCATTACTCCAGGAAGAGTGTTGTTCCTGTAGCTCAAATACTAGGGCATGGGTTCGAGTCCCAGGGAGTGCATGAACTGATCACGTGTACCTTTGAATGCATGCAATGCAATTCACTTTGGATAAAAGCGTCTGCCAAATGCATGTAAATAAATCCTACTTTTCTCTATTATTAGACAAAGATGTGTTTATCTGACCAGAAATCTCAGTTTGCACATTACAAATTTCCAGCTGTTGACATTGAAAGCCAATCAGAATCCATCATGCTTTAAAGAGCTTGAGCTTTCAGACTTTCATGCACGCCATGATCTTCTCGCATATGAGTTACTGCATCTGCTCATGGTCACAGGCCACTGTTACTACAGTTAAAGGTTGGGTAGGTAAGAATTGTCTAAATAACTTTTTTTCAAATTGGCTTAAACTGTCTTTATACCAATACATAATTAAAATGTAAGTACTTTGAAAAAGAGAGTATAAAAATTGAGTGACTATAGTGTATTTAATCTTCAAAAACAAAGCTCATTAATTCCTACCGGGACGAAACAAGTGATTGGCTTGCGCGACTGTCACTCTCCGTCGCCATGACTACCGCCGCTATTACTGGCTCTGCCCACGTGCGCGCAGTCGCGCACCCGTTTTTAGGTGGGAGTGAATGGAATTAATGAGCTGTGTTTATTGAAGATTAAATACACTAGAGTCACTCAGTTTTTTATACTCTCTATTTCAGAGTACTTGCATTTGAATTATGTATTGGTATATAAAGACAGTTTAAACAAATTTGAATAAAAGTTTTTTTAGACAATTCTGACAATTCTTATTCTACCCTACCTTTAAGCCACTTCAAATGATTTATAACAGAGCGGTTAAAATCCTAGATAGGAACCCCATTAGGTCACATCATTGTGTTAGTCTGAGGAATTTAAACATTTTGTCTTTTGCAAATTTCACTAAATTTTCTCTGTTGAAGCTGATGTATAAATGTTTAAATCAGCGAGCCCCACAGGTCTTGAGTGAGTGCATAGTTGCTCTCAGGGCAGCGAGTTCAAGGACTAGAGGAGCTCAGAACGGGAACTGTCAGATCCCGAAATGTAATACTTCATTTGGACAATCAGCTTTCTCTGTACAAGGCACTAAATCCTGGAATTGTTTACCCACTGAACGGAAAGGAGAGTCAAACTGGGTCATTTTCAAACACAAACTTAAAGACTCTTTAATCAGAGGTCAGAAATGTGACCACTGACTGTCCGGTTGTGTTTATATTGTGTTATTATGTTTATTTTAACTATGTATTGTTTTAATTTTATGTAAAGGCCCACTAGGGACTAACATTGAGAATTAGCTTCGGCTAAAATGTTGTAGTATGTAACATGAGCTTATGTAACATACTTGTCCCTATTCAAATAAACGTTAAATAAATAAATAAATAAGCATTTAAAACAGCAGAGTACAAAACTGCAGTGCACTTAGAATAAACAGAGTGTTATCATGCATTGGTGTGGTAGTTATCATTCTTAGTGAGAACGTGTCTTAACGTGCCGCAACCATCAGCGTGCATGCAAAAACTGCCACAGGTTTGGTAAATGATTGCAGAATTCAGGTGTTTGTTGCGTGTCTGTGCCAAGATCTGCATTAGATCACCTGACAGTGGTTATATTTGGCTGCAAGGTTATATTCAGCACGTGTAAGGAATGCTGGGAAAAAACAGCTTGATCTGTTCAAATAGCCTATCATCACCTTCTCCTCTAATGTCACCGTGTCCTCAGCGCATTCAAGTAAATGTCACTGTCACATCATGATCGCACGCATCTCATCAATGCTGCTCTGCCTCCAGCTCAACCAACCGGAGTCCTGTTTCCATGGTGACAGGGGATGCACAGCGCGGATACACACTCTCTGATGTAACGTGACAGATGTTGCGCGTTCCCAGATGTTCATAACTCGTCATCACCAGCGAATCGTGACGTCAGTGGAGATACTGATTAGAGTCTGATCTCTGTGTGCTTTAAGTAATGTTCTGGGTTCAGTACAACTTGACCTACATGAGCGGCATCTGTGAGTCTGTGACATGCTGTAATTTTCATTCGCCCCTCAGTTTGTTAAAACAACCAGAAATGCGCTTGGAAGGTCTGTGAGGCACTTGTATGTAAATTGCTTTGTGCAAACATTGTAATTTGATCGATAAAGTGTCTAGTCTTTTTTATGTTTGTCTTATACATATTATTCACATAGTAGAGACTAGAGACTGCGGTCTTTAGCGCCCTTGTTAGTGCACCCACCTCCCATGCCGGAGACGCTGGTTTGAATCCCGCACGAAGAGAGGAGAGTACTAGGAAAGGAGAGGTTATATTTGGTGCCGTGACCCGGATGGGAGTTAGGTTTAGAGGGGAGAGTGTAATGGAGGCAAGCTAAGAGCTGTGTGGGTAAACCTCACTCCCCTGATCTCCAGAAACCTCACTCCTCCTATGCTGGAGACGCTGGTTCAAATCCCGCATGGAGAGAGGCAAGTTGGACCGGAGATTTAGTTTAGGGACTTAGTTTAGGTTTAGGGGGAGAGTGTAAACCTCACTCCCTTGTCCTCAAGAGGTACGCTGGCGATTGACGCTAGAGACTGCGGTCTTTATCCTCCTTGTTAGTGCCCCCCCTTCCTTTGCCGGAGACACTGGCTCAAGTCCCGCACAGACAGAGGCGAGTATGAACTGAGAGGTTATATTTGGTGCCGTGACCCGGATGGGAGTGAGGTTTAGGGGGTAGAGTGTAAACTTAGCTCCCCTGATCTCCTGAAGCCTCACTCCTCCTATGCCGGAGACGCTGGTTTGAATCCTGCTCTGAGGAGGGCGAGTAGGACCCGGCGATTTTATATGTGGTGCCGTGACCCGGGTGGGACTGAGTTTAGGTTTAGGGGGGTGAATATAAACCTCACTCCCTAGTCCTCAAGAGATACGCTGGCAATTGGCACTATAGACTCCAGTCTTTAAAGTCCTTGTTAGTGCACCCACCTCCTATGCCGGAGACGCTGGTTTGAATCCTGCTCTGAGTAGGACCCTGAGAGGTTATATTTGGTGCCGTGACCCGGATGGGACTGAGTTTAGGTTTAGGGGGGTGAATGTAAACCTCACTCCCCTTGTCCTCAAGCGGTACGCTGGTGATTGACACTATAGACTCTTTAACGTCTTTGTTAGTGCACCCACCACCTATGCCGGAAACGCTGGTTCAAATCCCGAACGGAGATATTATATTCGGTGCCGTGACCCGGATGATAGTGAGGTTTAGTGGAGAGAGTGTAAACCTCACTCCCCTGTTCTCAAGAGGTACGTTGGAGATTGACACTAGAGACAACGGTTTAAATCCCGCTTGGATATATATGTATATATATGTCTTGTAATATTCAATATAATATCAGTATTTTGCCCTGTAGACGTCCATTGTGAGTGCATTATGAATTTTGCTTGTTTTTACAAACTGAGGAAGGATTCAAAATAATTTTCTGTGGTAATCAACATCATGTCACGTATTTAAACGGTGCACTGAGACATTCAGACCTGCTCATATAGATCCAGTGAACCAATAAAGCAAAACGTGTGCTTGTGATGTTACACATTTTTAAGGCGCTTTGAATTAAAGCATCTGCTAAATGAATAAATGTACATGTAAAACTAATTTCTGAAGCTTTAAACAGTAAACTGTATTTGCACTTCATGGAATTACATTTTATAAATGACAACTGATAACAAATAATAGCCAATTTCTCTCAGAAATCGAACAGATAGAACATACTATGGTGTATTTTCTCCTAAGAAAACTCGTTCTTTGAGATTAAATAGAGATATTTACTGAAGTCTCAGATGTTTCTCCTGAGAAAAGACCCCATGTGTGAATTTCAGAACAACAGTCTCAAGATACCAAAGTCTGCAAGCAAAGTCAGAGATCTCAATGTGAGCTCAAGCACTTCTCATACAAATTATCTGAGCTGCTCTTCGCATTCATTTCATAGGATGACAACTATTGACTCATTTAAATCTGTTACAGGAGAATCATCTGCTCAGAATCACCGCCGTCTTGCTGTATGTTTTGGTGCATTATTAACTGGAGTCTGATCACAGGGTAATGCTGTAATGCTGTCTCTCTGGATCTCTTACCTCGCAGTCGTACAGCAGGTGCAGCTGCCCGTCGATCCACTCCTCGATGTCCAGTCGCCTCTGGAGGTCTTTGCGGTTGTATTTGACCGTTAGTTTGCCCAGTTTGCGTTGGGCAGGCTCCTCCTCTTTGGTCTGAAACATCACTCTGGACTGGGTGCCCGGCTCCGACGCCATGCCTGCCACAACCTCACACGGACGGGGAGAAGTCCAAGAGGCGACTGTCTCTCTCTCTGTCTCTCTCTCTCTCTCTGTCTGTCTGTCTCAAATACAGGGTCCTTCAGTCACAGTCCTGCTGTCGTTCGCTCCTCTTACTCTCTATACTGCAGTGTGTTTCTGACTCATGATCGTGTTGTTTCTGTCCAACAGCCTCCTTTAGCTTCTGTCTTGTGTCTGAGCTCTACTAACACTGCCTCTCTCTCTCTCTCTCTCTCTCTCTCTCTCTCTCTCTCTCACTCCCCCCCTACCTCTCTCACTCCCTCCCCTACCCCCCCCCCCCTCTCTCTCGCTCTCTCTCACTCCCTCCCCTACCTCTCTCTCTCTCTCTCTTTCTCTCCCCTACCTCTCTCTCTCTCTCTCTCTCTCTCTCTCTCTCTCTCTCTCTCTCTCTCACTCCACCCCTCCTGCACCCACTGTCTGCTGCTTTTATAGGCTTGAAATGAAGACGTGTTGTCGTTGTGTGTGTTCATGTGTGGGTTAAGGAGGAACATAGTTCAACTCAGGACTGATAACATGCAAGATCAGGGTCAGAGGTCAAAACACTTGTTTTAAAACACTTGTTGCTATTACTGTAATTCATATGCAATGTGAATATTACGTAAGAAAAAAAAAACACTCATATTTATTTATTTAGCAGATGCATTTGCCAAAAAACATAAAAAAATATATGAACAAATAGGTTGCACCCTTTATTTTACTAAGTGTATGCTTTTACGTAATTATTTTTTTATGAAAATATGATGGTTGTTATTGATATGAAGTTTCTAAGATGTTCTGAGTGGATGTAAGTGTGTTGCTATGTGGTTTTTAGGGAAATCCGGGTGCTTAGTGTTGCTAAGCTGTTACTTGGGTGTTCTGAGGGGTTGCTAGGGGGTTGCTAAGCTGTAAAAAAAAAAGGATTTTAGAAAATAAATAAATAAATATTCAAATAAATAAATAAATAACAATCACTTTACTTGTTTTTAAAGAAAACATGCAATGTGTTTGTCAGTGCTAAACTCAATTGTGAATGGTTGCCAGGGTGTTTCTATGTGATTGATTCGGACATTGGTGTAAGGTTGCTAAGGTATTCTGAGTGGTTGTTAGTGTTCTGCTATGTGGTTTCTAGAGAGTTATGGGTGGTTGCTGGAGGTTGCCAAGCTGTTGCTACGGTGTTCTGAATGGTTGCCAGGGTGTTGCTATGTGGTTGCTTGGGCATTGTTAGAAGGTTTGGTATGATATTCTGATGATATTAGTGTTGCTGTGTGATTTCTAGGCTGTTCTGGGTGACAGCTAGGGGGTTGCTAAGCTGTTTTGAGGGTGTTTTAGTGGTTGCTAGGGGGTTGCTAAGCTGTCACCAGGGTGTTGCTATGCAGTGATTCTGGGGAATTTGTTTGTGTATATGTATATATAATTTTGGAGCACAGTTCTTTTGCTCAGACACTTTGCTCCATTATCAGAGGTAATGGAGCTTATCCTGTGCCAGAAGGAAATGGAGGGTAATGGATGTGACTTTGCCCCATTTTGATTAAATGGGAATCAGCAAAGAGCCATATATGTCAAAATTATCATCTCTTACCAGCTGATATGACAGTTGTCACTTAGAGTTGCTTACCAGATCATAAAGTTTCCATTTACCGCTACTGAGATAATTTTCCCGTAAGGCTGATAAAAAACACTTGTTATGAGTTGATGTGTAGGCAGGTTGCATACATTTATTTCCAGGATATTACAATGATAAAAAAATTAATCTCGTATCCACAGGGAGCTGCAGATGTCAGAAATTGTTTAATGAGAGTGTAGTTTACGGCCTGTGTTTGTTTTCCTGTGGGAGAACCCCTGATGGATCCATGACCGGTTCACACAGAACGCGTTTTTGCAGTTAAAAATGTGAGACGTTTTTTTAAAGTTTAACTTGACGGGAGTGAGGTTTACACACACAGCTCTTACCAGCTGTCCTCGGTTACACTGCGCAGTCACTCGTTTCTACCAGCGCCGCAGATTATCTATATATGTTCACCTGTCAGAAAGCCTGCAACAACATGCATTTGAAATCAACCATGTCTTTTATAGCTGCCATTATCAGGCGTGTGACTGATAAGGCCTGAAACTAAATGGGCGCACCTTGATGAATGATGAATGAGGAGACGCAGCAATGCAACGGTCTGTAGTGGTTTGGACAGAGCAAAACTTGATATGCGAGAAACACATTTATGATTCCCGCAGCGCATCGTACATTGCTTCAAGCTGTCCAAACAGACTTCTGGGGTGTATTCCCATGTCAAAGTGTACACCGGGCCGGACAAAAGGCGAGCTTCGGCTATTCCAAAGATCCGATTTCGATAAAAACAATGACTGCCTCTTTTCCCTTTTGTTTTGTCATGGCATATCAATCAAGTGCAGCTTCACTGCTTCTCCTGACGATGTGCCGTCTGTTACAAACTCTGAATTATTAAGCAACACGGCAGCTCATCTTTCACAGCCAACAAATTCATTCATCCAAGCCAAGACTCAAAAATAGGGCCAAACAGGGCGCACATTCCCTACAAACACTCGGCTTTCAGGACAGAAAGAAAAAGGAAATACATTTTCTGAAGAAAATGTGTTGCTTGTCCATGCTCAGTGTTGTGGGCGGTTGCCAGGGCATTGCTATGCAGTTGCATACAGTATGGTTATTGTGGTTTAATAGTGTGTTGTAATTCAGTTGCTAGGGTGTTTTGAATGGTTGCCAGGGCGTTGCTATGCAGTTGCATATATGTATTTTGTGGTTTAATAGTGTTGTCATTCAGTTGCTGGGGTGTTTTGAATTGTTGCCAGGGTGTTGCTATGCAGTTGCATATGCATATTGTGGTTTAATAGTGTGTTGTCATTCAGTTGCTAGGGTGTTTTGGATGGTTGCCAGGGCATTGCCATGCAGTTGCATATGTATTTTGTGGTTTAATAGTGTTGTCATTCAGTTGCTGGGGTGTTTTGGATTGTTGCCAGGGTGTTGCTATGCAGTTGCATATGCATATTGTGGTTTATTAGTGTGTTGCCATTCAGTTGCTAGGGTGTTGTGGATGGTTGCCAGGGTGTTTCAATGCAGTTGCATATGTATTTTGCGGGTTACATAATGTGTTGTCATTCAGTTGCTGAGGTGTTTTTGATTGTTGCCAGGGTGCTACTATGCAGTTGCATATGTAGTTTAATAGTGTTTTGTCATTCAGTTACTAGGGTATGGTTGCCAGGGCGTTACTATGCAGTTACATGTGTGTTCTGAAGATCAATTGTGTGTTGCCATTCAGTTTCTAGGGTGTTGGGGATTGTTGCCAGGGCGTTGCTATGCAGCTGAATGTGTGTTCTGCAGAGATCTTTACAACAGAACTGAATCAACAACACTGAAGAAGACTTCAGCTGGAGAAAGGCATAATTATCCTGTTGTCACTGTAAAGATGCTTAGAAAACAATCTGTATTCATTGTATAAATCGCTATATAAACAAAGGTTATTTGACTTGACCTAATAGTGTGTTGCCATGCAGTTGCCCGGGTCTTGTGGATGGTTGCCAGGGCATTGCTATGCAGTTGTATGTGGGTTCTGAGTGGTTAATAGTGTGTTGTTATGCAGTTGCTAAGGTGTTCTGAGAGGTCGCTTGTCCAAATGAAAAGACTCATTATATAGGTATCTCCTTCAATGCACAAAAGAGTTACAGTATCAATGATGTAAATGCATGGTCACCCTCATCACAGTGTATTTCAGTGCTTACATAAGAAGGCTGAGGCTGATCGTGTGTGTGTGTGTGTGTGTGTGTGTGTGTGTGTGTGTGTGTGTGTGTGTGTGTGTGTGTGTGTGTGTGTGTGTGTGTGTGTGTGTGTGTGTGTGTGTGTGTGGTGTGTGTGTGTGTGTGTGTGTGTGGTGTCTCTTTCTCTCTTCATTGGCATCCGTCCAGCATGAGTCAACTAGTGTTGGCTGTGTTATCAAAGCTCAACATTGTTGTCTTTAACACTCGACACAGAGAACGCTGAAGACCATGTTCAGGAGCTTTATGTGTGACTGCCATCTAGTGTGTGTAGTGTAGAGCTGTAGGTTACATGAGCTTTGGCTTTTGAACACATTTCACATTTTATGCACTTTTATCTAAAGTGACTTACATTGCATTCAAGCTGTAACCTACATTTTGTCAGTTCATGCATTCTCTGGGAGTCGAACTCATGACCTTGAACAAAACACTGAGAGACTAATAGACCAGAGGTCAAATTTGAAGTTCTTCACATTTCCAAAGGCTTTAGAAAATGATTAAGAGGATTCAGCCTCGAACTAAATTAGGACACAGAAAAACAATGTTTTTTTTTATTTCAAGTCAAGACTATATCTATTCTCATTCATAAGCAACAATCACAGGTGAAAGTGAGTCATAAATCCAGCGACGACACACTTTATCTGGTGGCGGTTGATTCCTCCTGAAAACTGTTCATGTTCTTAAACAATTCTTTGTCAAAACATAGAGGATATCCTTTCCCTTTAAGGTTGAGTCAGACAACATCACCGAAACAGAACAATACATCCACACAGAGCAAACCTGAGCTGATGTGAACATCTAATACTGATTCATTGTCACATAAGTGCTGTCAGAGGTGGACAGTAACAAAGTACATTTACTTAACTTTTGGAGTATCTGTACTTTACTTGAGTATTATTTTTTCTGGATACTTTTACTTTAACTTCACTACATTTGAAAGACAAATATCATACTTTTTACTCCACTACATTTCTGTCAAGGTCCTCGAGTAGAGACTAGAGTAGTAACGTCAGGGATGATTTGGGTTGGAAATGAAAGTCTGGTTGACGCCAGAACTCGACTGATGTTGGTTTCTGACGTCAACCGATTTTCAACCACAATACAACGTCTGTCCAACGTTGGAGATTAACGTCAATCTGACATTGGATTCTGACATCAACATGATTTTAATTTGCAACGTTGGGTTTGCTCTTCTAAATGTGACTTTTGTCATAGTTTTGGACACTAGCTTATAGATAACAAGGCTAACATATTCATACTAAAAGCCAAAAAACTGGGAACAGCCGTTTGTGTGTCCGAAACCATTGTGGACGTTATTGAGTGACTTATTCAATCCCACGACTGGAACTGTGTTATAGAAAAACATGTGATATTGATATGAGGGTATAAGCAGAGATTCAGAGGCATAAGATACTGTAAATTTGCTATTACATGCAACAATACAACAATAATAAAACAATGAATTGACATTTACTTTTATACTTAAGTACTTTTAAAAACAAGTACTTCTGTACTTTTACTTAAGTAAAAATCTGTCTTTACAACTTTTACTTGTAACAGAGTAATATTTGACCAGTAGTATCTGTACTTTTACTCAAGTAAGGAAGTTGTGTACTTTGTCCACCCCTCTGCTGTCAAATCGATTTATAAAATATACACACACACACACATATATTTACAAACGTTTATGTTAGATGTGATTTATCGCGATTAATCGATTCGACAGCACTTTAACATATTCATAGTTTTAACGTGACGTCAAATCCTTATAGGAACGTGGGCAAAAGGATGGTTGCGTACATCTAAATTTGGTAATGTTCTTTTGAATTGTAATTTCTGTAAAAGCAGTTCTGAGTCAACTGATCATCTTTTCTTTGAGTGTTCCCTTGTCAACGAGTTTTGGTTTGAACTGTCGAAACTTCTTGTTTCAAAACTAAAATTATACATTGATTTAGCTTTTTTTTTTTTAGTTTTAGCTTAAAATACCCCACAGATATTTTTATATATCATGTTAAAATCACTTTTTGAGGGTGACCAAAAACGCACTATTTTTGTGTCTGTCCCTTTAAAAGCAAATGAGCTGCTGCTCCCGGCACAGGGGGCGGAGCTTCAAGAGCTTCTTTACCTCACACAGACATGAACTGAAATTTCAAAAACTTTTAACCTTTTATGTTCAAACCGGAGTCAGACAATGATGGAGAGACTCAAGAAGAAGTGACAACATGTAGAAGAACAGGACATTTCTGAATGTTAGTTGATGAATTTATGAAGCTTATGTGTAGTTATCTTCTAGTCATTGATTAGCATATTCTGTCTTGATAATCTATAAATCGTGTTCTGGGGGCGGGGTTTATGTAAATTCTAGGGTTGGTGATGTCACTAACCCGGGAGGAATGTCGTGTAGTTCCTACCAGCCGTTTGTTGTAGTCCTTAAAAAGCGATTTCTGTAAAAGCAAATATCTCCCTTTGCTCTGAACTTTGAGCGTTGTAACTTTGCAGATGTTGTTTATGATCAAACAGCAACATTACACACTAACTACAGTTAGAAAAGGGAAATCATAATCAACCACCCCTTTAATGCTGATCTAACCAGCAGAAAGTATACAATGTATTCATGAAACAAAACCACATAATTGTACTAGACATGTGAAATTAATGTGGGGGGGAAAAAAATACTCGACCCCAAGTGAATTTACACACACTGAGAAAGACTTCGGGGAAAGTGCCCCGCTTTCCCCGAGTCAAGTCACGTTTATTTATATAGCGCTTTTTACAATAAAGATAGTTTCAAAGCTGCTTTACAGAGATTACAGGAAAATAATGCAAAAAAGTTTGTTTCCAGAAGAAAAACGACCCTACTTCCCTAAAAATACTTGGTAGTTTTAACCCAATTTTGGGTCAAATATAGTCAAACCCAAATGTTGGGTTAAAAATGAAATTATAAAATGTAACACATTTTTTAGAGTGTACTATGTAGGCATAAAACAAAAGAGCTGCATTTTTACCAGTGCTAATATAGTCAGACGGTGATATAAAAAAAAACTAATTCAATATACTAAAAAATGCTGGGTTGTTTTGACCCAATTTTGGGTAAAATATGGACAAACCCAAACGTTGGGTTAAAAATATAATGTAAAAATTTAACCCAACAGTTTGTTTGTCCATATTTTACCCAAAATTGGGTTGAAACAACCTAGCATTTTTTAGAGTGTACTATGTAAGCTGCATTTTTACCCAATTTTGGGTCAAATATGGTCAAACCCAAACCCATTTTTAGAGTGCATTTTTACCAGTACTAATATAGTCAGACGGTGATATAAAAAAAAAAAAAAATCAATATACACCTTATTAATAATGCATACTATGTACAGGCAAGAGAAAACAGGCATAATGAAAAACATAATGAAAACCATTTAGCGTGTTGTTCATATTCTAGGCTCATCTGCTCGCCTATGTGTCTTATTTTTCTCACCTTTATGAAAGCTGAATAAATAATCTTTCCACTGATGTGTGGTTTGTTAGGATAGGACAATATTTGGTCGAGACACAACTATTGAAAATCTGAGGAGCAAAAAAATGTAAACATTGAGAAAATCTCCTTTAAAGTTGTGCATTTATGTTCACGATTGTGCTGCATTCACTCACAAAAATACATGTTTTATATATTTACGGTAGGAAATTTACAAAATATCTTCATGAACATGATCTTAATATCCTCATGATTTTTGGCATAAAAGAAAATTGGATAATTTTGACCCATACAATGTATAGTTGCTATTGTCACAGATATACCCGTGCGGCTCCAGACTGGGTCACATATTTAGTATAATTTGATTGTTTAATGTGAGTTTGTTTTTACTGGTTTAAATACAGGTTCTGTACATGCATCACAAGCGCCCAGAACTGATTTAACGATTTATTAATTACAAAACAAGTGCATGTTTACTCTCTTGAACCCGGGCTGAATGAATAAACACTGCATACTCAGACACTAAACACAAATAGATTTAAGAATACTACAAGAGGACGGGTTTGTAAATCCACCCTTCATGTCAGTTTCTTAAAAGGATTTAAAGCTGAGTGATTAATGTATAACAGCCAGTCTTTGTTCTGGACAATGGCGTGCCAGATGATGTCTTTAAAACATGTTGCATTCATGCATTCATGAAAGTGGGTTTCCGTTACAGTGATGATAATGTCAATCTCACTTCAGCGTATTGTTCACCTCAAACCTCAGACACAGAGATGTTGCATGCATGCATGCCCAGAAAAGGAAACGTTGGCATCATCTGAAGCTCACACCAGAATTGGTGCACTCAAAAAAATCTGTGCATTCAGACTCAGTTCACTTTAAAGTGCTTCTAATTCGAATAAAGCAAGTGAAGCGACTGAAGAGCACATGATTAAGTTAAACTGGAGAACTACTAAAGCAAAAAAGCATGAAGAGTCGCTGTGGTTTGGAAGCTTGATTTTTCAGAAAGATCACCGACACGAAACTTGACATGAATAGCACTTCAAAAAGTCCTTTTGGGGTTTGTGGTGAATGATCTGAATAAGGAAATGACACCTTTCGTCGCACTTTAATAGACACTTTATAACAGAAGTGAACTTTTTAGTTTTTTTAATGAAAAACAAACATTATTAACGCCTTCACACATTAAGCAGAAGTGACACACACGCACAATAGCCACAGACATCATGTGTTAGTCTGCGGGTTAGTGATAATGCAGTTAGACAACATTAGAAACCGTAGATAGATATTTCTTCAAGCAAACAGAACTGAATAATTCAGCGAGGGGGCGGAGTCTCCCGGCCTGACGTCATCACTTCCTGCTCGCGCAGGTATCTCGGTATCGGACACACCTGAAGCTCCGGATCTGCCGCAGTTTTACTTGGAATCAACGACACATTTCTACCGAAACTCTGGTTTAAACGACGCTTTTTACATCTGGCCGATGAGGAATTACACCGTGTTTGGCGGAGACGAACTTTAATAGCGCTGTTTAACAGGTAAGAAGTTTATCTGTGTAATGTTTAAAATGTTTACGAGGACAAAAACCAAATATCTGCTGCGTTTTTCCCTCAGGCGGCCTGTAATGTTTATGTTTCACTAAACCAGATATATTCAACATTACTGTGGAGGTGAATATTCGCTATTGCGTCATATAACAATTGTGAGTGTTTTGCGTTATCGATAGGTTATAGTTTTCACTTTTTTTAGGGGATAATATCTGATTAATGCCGTGTTTAAAGTCTTTTAGACTTAGTCAGGTGGTTATGAGAATGTGTTGTGATGTATATTAATACGGGTTGTAATCTTCTCAGATCGATCTGGAGTCATATGCTGAATTTGGGTGTTTGCCTAAATTCACCGTATATGTGTGTAAAGATATGGAGAGTTGTTATTGTCCAGAGGAGAATGACTCCTTTTAAACGGATTCTGTCTTATTCAATAGTTGACCTAAATATAATAATAATAATGTAGCATAATAGTATTTTGCACGTGAAAATATATAGATGGTATATATAGACATATTTGGTGGTCTGTGGAAATTTAAAAGCTTGAAACCCCCAGATATTATATTATATCTTTTTTTTTTATATTGGAGGTTTTGTTCTTTATTGGAGAATGACTCGTTGATTCTTTATGGATTTAGTAATTCTATCTATCTATCTATATATCTATCTATCTATCTATCTATCTATCTATCTATCTATCTATCTATCTATCTAATATTATTTAGAAGTGTTCATGTTGAAAGTTTTCTTTTTTTCAGGTTAATCTTTAATAATTTATAAATAGATTTTATTTTGTATGTTTGTTCTTTTAATTTGGAGAATGACTCTTGATTCTTTATGTATGCAGTCATTCTACCAGCCATATATAATATTAATATTTGGAAGTTTTAATGTGTAAAGTTTTCTCTTTCCGCTCAGATTGGTTTTGAATCATTTATAATAAGATTTGACTGGAGATTTTGTTCTTTTGGAGAATGACTCCTTATTGATTCTTTATGGATTTAGTCTTAGTTTCTACTAGCTATATTTGTAGGTTTTTTTTAACATTTAAAGTTTTCTCTTTCTGCTCAGATTGGTTTTGAATAATTTATAAAAGGATTTTACTGGAGATTTAGTTTTTTTTGGAGAATGACTCTTTATTAATTCTTTATGGATTTAGTCTTTCTAGCCATATATAATATAAATATTTGTAGGTTTTAATGTGTAAAGTTTTTTCTTTCTGCTCAGATTGGTTTTGAATCATTTATAAAAGGATTTGCCTGGAGGTTTTCTTCCTTTGGAGGATGACTCCTTATTGATTCTTTATGGATTTAGTCTTTCTAGCCATATATAATATTAATATTTGGATGTTTTAAAGTTTAAAGTTTTCTCTTTCCGCTCAGATTAGTTTTGAATCATTTATAAAAGGATTTTACTGGAGGTTTTCTTCTTTTGGAGAATGACTCCTTATTGATTCTTTATGGATTTAGTCTTTCTAGCCATATATAATATTAATATTTGGAAGTTTTAATGTGTAAAGTTTTCTCTTTCTGCTCAGATTAGTTTTGAATCATTTATAAAAGGATTTTACTGGAGGTTTTCTTACTTTGGAGGATGACTCCTTATTGATTCTTTATGGATTTAGTCTTTCTAGCCATATATAATATTAATATTTGGAAGTTTTAATGTGTAAAGTTTTCTCTTTCTGCTCAGATTAGTTTTGAATCATTTATAAAAGGATTTTACTGGAGGTTTTCTTACTTTGGAGGATGACTCCTTATTGATTCTTTATGGATTTAGTCTTTCTAGCCATATATAATATTAATATTTGGAAGTTTTAATGTGTAAAGTTTTCTCTTTCTGCTCAGATTGGTTTTGAATCATTTATAAATGGATTTGCCTGGAGGTTTTCTTCCTTTGGAGAATGACTCCTTATTGATTCTTTATGGATTTAGTCTTTCAACTAGCCATATTTGGAGGTTTTAATGTGTAAAGTTTTCTCTTTCTGCCCAGATTGGTTTTGAATAATTTATAAAAGGATTTGCCTGGAGGTTTTCTTCCTTTGGAGAATGACTCCGGCTCGGCTCTGGTTCTTCTGGACCGCGATGGTTCTGCACGTCTTTCTCCACGTGTCTCCATCGGAGGCTCAGGATGAAGGCAAACCCTGTATGGACAGATTCAGCAACGGCAAAGAGGATTTCGTGTTGAACACGGATGAATCCGTGAAGGAAGGAGCCACGTTCCTGAGCTCTCCCCAGGTGACGCGGGCTGAAGACTGTGTTCGGGCTTGCTGTGCTGATCCAAACTGCAATCTGGCTCTGATGGAGCACGGTCAAGACCCCAAAAGCATCACCTCGTGCTTCATCTTCAACTGTCTATACAAACAGACGAAAGTCTGTCGCTTCGTGAGGAAGAAGGGCTTCAGCAACTACCTTCTGAAGTCTGTTTTTAAAGATTACCTCGAGCAGAAGCTGTCAGGTAAGAGGAAATCATCTTACAAGTATGTGGAGATATTAAAAAGACAGTTTATTTTACTGTTCAGTAGTAAATTCTGGATTTTTGTATATAAGTTGACGCCTGTTTTTGACATTTATTTTTAAAGATTACATTGAGCAACAGGTGCCAGGTAAGGAAAATCATCTTAGACGTGTTTAGAAATCTCTTGTAGATATCTAGTTCAGTAATAAATGAGTATATTCTTGATTTTTGGTCAAGTATGTGTTTAAACGTACTCCTTGAAATAGTCACGCATGTCCAGACCTGCCGAGATCCTCAGAAGTGTGTCATTGTTCATATTTTAGCCGGTTGTAATAACCAGGGGCGTAGGAATTATCTGATTACAGTCATATAGAGGACCAAATTAAGTGCAGATTTCTGTGTGGACTGGCCAGATATATTAAAAATTGCTTATTTAATACTCTTTAAATAGCGTTTAGTTTACGTCACAGCTGATTTGACTAACAAAGGAGTGCAAGATTAGTTTTGCTGTTTTTTTGGAAGAGAAAGACTGTAAATTAAATGCACACTTATGACAAATATTATATTCTTGACAACGATACATCTCACAATATAGTTATTTAGTGATTTTTAAATGAAAATGTAATTTAAATTTTAATACCAATTCCAAAAACACAAACTCATACTAGCCTAACTAACACAAGTAAAAAAAAAAACAAGCTCACTGAAGACAAGTAAACAGACAGTGATAAAATAGGAGCAAAAAAAATAATTGTAAGTAATAAGACAAAAAAATACAATAGAACAAAAACACAAATGAAATAGACCTACCTGAAAAACTTTACGCACTAGAAATAAAAAAATACAATTGAACAAAGCAGGTTTATTAGGCTCCTGTCACTTTAAGAGCGAATGCACTGATCCAATATTCTGATGCACATGCGCTTTCTTTCTCCACCATTTACGTTCACTTAAGACATAAACTACTGTGTTTGAGGATACTCGCACGGCGGGCATTTTGACATAAGTGTGTGTTTGCCTAGAAGTATAGGCGCTAAGTTCAGTTCTCGCGCTGTATGAGCAGCGGCTTTATATGACTGTGCACGCATATACCAAAATTAATAATAATAATAATAATACATTTTATTTATAGGCGCCTTACATGACACTCAAGGACTCCTTACAAACACAATAAAACAGTCAATAGTAATCAAATACTCATTGTTAAAACCTTGGAGACCATTATTAAAATAAAAATATATATATTTTTAAATCACATAAAAGCCTGCCGGAAAAGATGGGTCTTAAGGCGAGATTTAAAAACATGGAGACTACCACTGTTTCGCACATCCTGTGGCAGCAAATTCAATAAATAAGGAGCTGCATGACTAAAAGCTCGGGACCCCAAATTAGTCCTTTTATCGCTGCTTATTGCGCTTGAACAGTTTAAAATCAAGGCTTGAAATGCATTCAAACGATAAGCTCTCGAGACGGCACAGAACGCCATGCCAGCGTAACCGCGATAGAGATGATAGTCCAACATCTCGACTGGTTAATCATGTCTGCCGGTATATCGGCCACCCCTTGCACACTTATTTTGTTTTTTATTTTGTCATGTTTTTGGAGTACAGCAGCATATAGTCTAGGGCTGTTAAACGATTAATCGCGATTAATCGCATCCAAAATAAAAGTTTGTGTCTAAATAATAAATGTGTGTACTGTGTATAATTATTGTGTATATATAAATACACACATGTGCATGTATATATTTAAGAAAATGTTTTTATTTATATATAAAATATTTATATTTAATATAATATAAATTATATATAAATCTATATACAGTATATACATGCAAATATTTATTAAATATATACATGCACGTGTGTGTATTTTTATATATATATATATATATATATATATATACAATAATTATACACAGTACACACATTTATTATGTAAGCAAACTTTTACTTTGGATGCGATTAATTGCGATTAATCGTTTAACTGCCCTAATATAGTCATATGAAAAGTCATATCTTGATTTTAGGGCTGCATAACAATTAATCGCAACTAATCGTTTGCAGAATAAAAGTTTTCGTTTACATCATATATGTGTGTGTACTGTGTTTAATAATTATGTATTTATAAATACACAAACATGCATGTATAATTTTAAGAAAAAAATCGATTTATATATTAAGCATTTATAATTATATATAATATAAATTAGATTTAAATATAAAAATGTATATAAACATGTAAATATTTTTTTAATATATACATGCATGTGTGTGTATTTATAATGCATAATTATTTTACACAGTACACACACACATATGATGTAAACAAACTTTTATTCTGCAAACGATTAGTTGCGATTAATCGTTATGCAGCCCTACTTGATTTCGTAGTCTTGATGATCTGAATGTAAAAACCTGATGATAATGATTGCTTTTGTGTTCCTGCGCCCCTGGTTCAACCGTATAGAATCACATCATGTTTAGTATCAATATCTTTCAGTCTCAAACTTTAATTTCCTCTGCATGTCTGAGACTTAAATGGCACTTTATTAAGTTCTGATCTTCAGTATGCAAGATCCAGCTTGCGTTCTCGCTATCATTCCTGGCATCTTATGCAGTTCCCATGGTTGTTGTTGTTTCGTGTTGCGTAATGTTTCATGGCATCAGTGTTTTGATTCCTTGCAGACGTGGAGGACAAGCCCCCGGTTGCAGTGTCCGGGCAGGACAGGGTCGTTCAACCGCAAGAAGATGTGACGTTAAACGGCATCGAGAGCAAAGACGATAAAGAGATCGTGAGCTTTGAGTGGGTGCAGGTGTCTGGAGACCCGTCGGCTGTTATGAAGGTTATTTATTACTAAGAATTCATTATTGGAATGATATCTTCAACAACAAAAAAATGCATTAGATTTGTTATTTAGATTCGTAGCAAAATTCGTTTAGCCAATGTATTTGTTTTTTATTTAGATGTTTAATTCATGTACAATTTTTTTTCAGAAAGGGCATTTTAAGGATGCCGTGACCGTCTCCAATCTTTCTCCCGGGATGTATAAGTTCAGACTCACGGTCACGGATGACGCAGGACAGACGGGCTCGACCGAGGTCTCGGTTTTGGTCCTGACGCCAGAACAGTCTCTCCGTGAGTACATAAAAACGCAACAGGAGTCGTGTGTGTTTACTTCATATATTTATTTTCTGCTGAATATATCAACATAGATAATATACAAATTGTAGAGCATGCACATTATATGCACCGAACCATTCATTTCTGGGTAAAAAAACACTGATTAAAACAGTTGAGGTCTGTATGGAAGCTATTTTTACTCACAATTACGAGTTTATGTCTCAAAATTCAGATTTTGTAACTCAATTGCAATGTTATCTCACAATTCTGCCTTTTTCTCACAAATGCAAGTTTATATCTCATAGTTCTGACATTTTGAGGTCTGTATTGGAAGCTTGTTTCCGCCAGGGAATAAAGAAATAAAAAAGGCAATTGTGACTTCTCACAGTTTAGACCATAGCTTACGATTCTCTGAATTGAGATATAAACTTGCAATTGTGACCTATACGGTCCTAAATTGGGAGTTATAAACTTGTATTTGCGAGAAAAAGTCAGAATCGTGTGATGTAACATCACAATTGGGAGTTATAAAGTTTTTTTTTTTTTTAGATATAAACGCATAATTGCAAGAAAAAAGTCTGAATTAAGTTCTAAAGTCCAATTTTTGATATATAAACTCGTAATTGTGAGTAAAGTCACAACTGTGAGAGATAACATTTCTATTGTGAGTTATAAAGTCTTTTTTATTAGATATAAACACATAATTGCAAGAAAAAGTCAGAATTAAGTTCTAAAGTCCAATTTTTTATATATAAACTCGTAATTGCAAGACATAAGTCAGAATTGTGAGATATAACATTGCAATTGTGAGTTATAAAGTCTTTTTTTGAAATATAAACTCATAATTGTGAGTAAAAAAAGTCAGAAATTGTGTGATGTAACATTGCAATTGGGAGTTATAAACTCCAAATTTTGAGATATAAACACATAATTGCAAGAAAAAAGTCAGAATTACGTTCTTAAGTCCAATTTTTGATATATAACCTCGTAATTGTGAGTAAAAAAAAGTCAGAATTGTGTGATGTAACCATGTAATTGTGAGTTATAGTCTTTTTTTTTTTAGATATAAAAACATAATTGCAAGAAAAAAGTCAGAATTAAGTTCTAAAGTCCAATTTTTGATATATAAACTCGTAATTGCAAGACATAAGTCAGAATTGTGAAATATAACATTGCAATTGTGAGTTATAAAGTCATTTTTTTTATATATATAAACTCGTAATTGCAAGACATAAGTCAGAATTGTGAGATATAAACTCGCAATTGTGAGGAAAAGAGTCACAACTATGAGATAATAACTTAATTTATAATCTAGTGTTTTGAACAAGACTGAAAATGATTAACACTCCTTTTTTTTAGAATTTAATCAGGTATCTTGTTTAATATGTTGAGGATTGCTGCCTGTTGTATATTGTATGAAGTGTGATGTTCTTGAAGGCCGTCAAAGTTAATATTAATTTCCATATCTTGCTATAAAAATGAAACCTGGTCATTGCTCTCATGTTCTCTGAAGAGTGTTTTCAATCTGACCAATCATGAGTTCTGGTCCAGCAAGTTTTGAAGTAACCAGGAAAACATGGATTAGCCATTCACCAGGATTCGTCAAACAGTGCTTTCCTTTAAAAGCTGCTCGACTAGCTTGAGTAATTTCATCTTGGCTTTTGTCTGAAGCGTCAAATCAACAGATTTCGTGACACGTCCTGGAAATGGCTCAGACGCTGTAGATTGGTAATCGATTGCATGATGTGTTCTGGCTTCGGTAGAAACAGGAAACCTCTTGAGCTGCGTGTGGCCATTTTCTCGAGTGTTTCCAAAACTGGTGCGTCAGGTTTTGCGGTGGGAGTTTCACAGAGACTGAGAACATTCTCGTCATTGAGGGTTTGTGAAGCTGTCCTCGTGGGGCTTTGACCAAAAAATGTAAATCTAAAACCCTGAATTCAGATGATTACAGACCATTTCGTTCTATTAGTTTGAATTCAGAACCCATATTTACATTATGCATGTTGCATTTGCACTTTTCAAAAACGTCAAACACATTTAAATCATAATTCATTAATTATTAAAAAGTTTTCCGTTCACAGTTATTGAATGTACCAGATTAAAGAGGTAAATGCATGTTTATCAGAAGTAAATCTACAGCTTTTCCGCTTGTGTAAGTGGCACTTTCAGTTCTCTGTTTGAGTAAGCATTCATATTTCACATAGTTCATGTGTTCAAACACACACACACACGGTTATTAGATGATTGTTTCATTCCTAAAGGACCACATGACCGGCACTTTTATGATGGTGTGTTAGAAAAAGCATGGACGTTTTTTTCTTCTTCTGCTACACAATAAAACAAAAAAATATTGCGAGTTTATATCTCATAGTTCTGATTTTTTTCTCAGAGTTGTGAGTTTGTATCTCCCAGTTCAGCATTTATAGCTTATAATTATGAGTTTATATCTCACAATTCTGTCTTTTCCACAATTATGAATTTATATCTCAATATTTGGATTTTGGAGCTCAATATTGTGATGTATTATTTCACAATTCTGACTTTTTTCTTGCAATTACACATTTATATTGCAAAATTCAGACTATATAACTCGCACTTGCAATGTTATATCTCACAATTCTGTCTTTTTTCACAATTATGTGTTTATATCTCACAGTTCTGACTTTTTCTCAGAATTGTGAGTTTATTTCTAAGTTGTGACTTTTTTTCTCAGAATTGTGAGTTTATATCTCATAGTTCTGTCTTTTTTCTCAGAATTGTGAGTTTATATCTCATAGTTCTGTCTTTTTTATAACTCTCAACTTAATTTAAAAGAAAAGTGATGTGAATATGAAGGCCAAGTATGGTAGCCCACACTTTAAATTTGTCCTCTGCATTTAACCCCTCCATGTTAGTACACACACACACACACACACACACGATTGAGGGTAATTTACTGCTGGTATTGAGAATTGAACCCGCAACCTTCTGGTTACCAGTCAGACTCCAACCATTATTGGGGCAACTGGGGCAGTTGTGTCCTAAACATCAGACCTCTCTCGCAATTGTAAGTTTATAACTCGCAATTCTGACTTTTACATGTTTTATTGACCAGACAGACTCTATAACTAGTGGCACAAAACATGTAATTTCAGAAGACTTTGAATATTGCATGCAAGTCATATGGACTAAGTTATGATACTTTTGTGTTTTCTCGCAGGAACAACATAAGAGCAAATAAATGAAAACCGAATTTTCTTTATTAGACATTGCAGGCCTTACAGATGAAACTGCAAAAATGAGAATATGGTGCTAAAGTTCATTTATTTCAGTAATTCAACTTAAAAGATGAAACTAATATATTATATAGACTCTTTACATGCAAAGTGAGATATTTCAAGCCTTTATTAGTTATAATTTTGATGATTGATGAAAACTTTTTCATAATATTCTAATTTTGAATTTGGGGTTTTCATAAACTGTAAGCCATAATCATCAAAATTATAACAAATAAAGGCTTGTAATATCTCACTTTGCATGTAATGAGTCTATATAATATATTAGTTTCATCTTTTAAGTTTAATTACTGAACTTTTGCACCATATTCTCATTTTTCCAGTTTCACCTGTATAGTGTCATTCTGTTCAGCTTCAATAAATGTTGAATAACCGAATGAATGATTTTCCACCGGTCAGATCACTGTCTGGTGCCGAAGAAGGAGGGTCCGTGTCGAGGCTCTTTCCCGCGCTGGCACTACAATGCCGCCACTGAGAAATGTGAGGAGTTCAAGTTTGGAGGCTGCAAACCGAACCGCAATAACTACCCTCGCGCTCAACGAATGCGAAAATGCTTGTGACAAAATTTCAGGTATTGTTCTTTTGGTTACACTTTATTTTAACCCTTTAAGTGTCACATCCCCCCCCCCCCCCCCCCCCCACACACACACTTTTTTATATTTTTTTTATAGACATGAAAATGCACATTCTGAAAATTTGTAATTCAAGAATGCTTCGAATATAGACATAAGATTGGTCTTGTTTTAAAGAAGACATTGTTTATATTTTTTGTAGAAGTGCAATAAATTAAGAAAGTGAAACAGAAAAAAGGTATAGAAGTTTGAGTTTATGAAAATGTACAATATAAAAAAAATAGTTATCTATATTTTATATAAAATATATATTTTCAAAACCTGGTGGACTCTAAAAATGCACAAAAATCAAAGCCAAAATTCTGAACAAGTTGTTTCAAATGTTAGGTTGATATCTCAGAAAATAAGCGTTCAGGAGATTTAGTTTGGGCGCAGTACCACACTTCTCCACTAGTGGACATTACTGCCCATATAAGAGCGCCTCCATCTCCATATGTTGTTTTTTCTTTATATTTAAAAAATGTTCAGACCTTTTTTCCTAAAAGAATTGAATGGATGCTATCTTTTGAACTCTTGGCATGAAAACAAACTGAGGTTTCTACCATTCTTTCATGATTTTTCATGTTCATCACTATTTCAAAATAAAGATCTGAACACGCCTTAGGAGTATGAACATATTCTTGTTGCAAATTGATAAATTACGGCTCCTCCGTCATTTATTTTGAAAATCAGTCACCAAATATTTAAGCTTCCAAATGATATATAGTTTAAGGTTTAGTGTAGGATATTACTATTTTAAATATATGACTTTGGGCCCGCCGGTGGTGCCTTTGTTACACTGTAATTATACATGAAGTAACTACATGCACTTACTTTAGGGTTTGATTTGGTTGAGGGTTAGTTCCATGTAATTATGCATAATTTATAGTTATTAATATTGTAACGTATGTAACAAGGACACTGTACAAACATGTCCATTAATTACAACAGATAAAACTTTAATTTTTCATATTGTGTAGAGTGGAGGCATAAATGGTAAGAATAGCATAACTAAAAATTATATTAAGTGCAAATTGCTAAATTATTTACTAATTAAAGTATAATGCAAATTATTATTGTGCATAAAATGTATACTTAAAAAAAATGAAGTGTTAATTAGAAGTGTTTTTATCTTAACTTTTATAGGTTTTTAATTTACTTGTGACTTTCCCACGGGGGAAAAAAATCTATATCTATCTATCTATCTATCTACACAGGTGAAACTGGAAAAATGAGAATATGGTGCAAAAGTTCATTTATTTCAGTAATTCAACTTAAAAGGTGAAACTAATATATTATATAGACTCATTACATGCAAAGTGAGATATTTCAAGCCTTTATTTGTTATAATTTTGATGATTATGGCTTACATCTTATGAAAACCCCAAATTCAAAATTAGAATATTGTGGAAATGTTTTCATTATTAAAAACTAATAAAGCAGCTGTGTCATAAATGGCTTATTCAAAAGTATATTAATAATTTATTCATGTGCATGATCATCTCTTTATTTCAAATGTTATGTTTGTAAAGTGTGCCTGTGCATTTTTGTTGTTGTTGTTAAATAATAAATTACACTTTATTTGACATTATATTTTTTTTATTTTTTGTGTGTGTGGCTTTTCAAAATACCTTTATTTTACATTAAATATTTTTTTATTGCAGTTTCTCCTCACCCATCTGGACGATTAGGTCCGATCCATCATGGTAATAATCTTGCTGATTTTTTTTAATGCCAGTATGCCGTTTTATTTTCATTATAAATGTATAAAGCGAGATCCTCTCTTCTGAACTCCTGCAAACACACACAGATGAGCAGTGTGACGTGCCGTGTGGTCCAGATCACTTCGCATGTACTAATGGATGTTGCATCGGGAAAGATTTCGAATGTGACGGAGAAAAACAGTGCAACGACGGTTCGGACGAGGCCGAATGCGCCAAATGTGAGAAACGCATTCATCATTATCATTATTACTATTATTATTATAAAAACTGATTATACACACTGAAAAGAAAGGTTTCTTGGTCAGTATTTTTGTCTGGTTTTACAGCATTTTCAATCAAGACATTGATTTAATCAAGACATAAACATTCTTAAATCAAGATACATTTAATTGAGAAGCAAAATTATTTCTGAAAAATATATCAATATTAAGGCGAGACACTACAGGTGAATAGGGTAGATTTTTTAACTAGCAGATATCACCATGAAACTTTCCCAGTTGATTACCTACATTAAGATGAGAAAAAAATGTATTACAAGTTTTCTGTAATTTAATGTTTAAATATGCAAATTAGGCAATATCGAAGTAAATATGCGCTCATTTGCATATATTGTAAAAAACGTATTGGAGTATTGGAAAAAGCCAGGTTCAAAATTATTTTTTCATTGTGTTCACATATTAGATGGGGGAAAACATTACAGAGGGATTTATGGATATGCATTTGTTCTGGTTTTAAACATAAACTCATTTAATTCTGATACATTTTTCAGAAAACAAGACTTGATATCTTCACTCATTTTGCTTGTCCAGTAAATGTATCTTGATTTAGGGATGTTTAGGTGTTTATACTGGAAAACAAGACAAAAATACTGAGGAAGAACATCATTTTTTGCAATGTACATCACATTATAGCGTGATTACCTGTACCTTGTTAGTTAAAGTAATAGTTCACTCAAAAAGGACATTCTGACATCATTTACTGGTACCTGTATGAATTTATTTAGTTATTTGGCTGTAATCTTCACAACCATGTGCTATATTACCAATTTGTTTTTTTTTTGTACTTAAGTACATTTTTCAAGTGTCTGTACTTGATCTGAGTATTTTTATTTTGGGAAACTTTTACTTCACTAAAATCACGATAAGCCAACTCAATTTAAGTGCGATTACATGTAAATTGTGTTTAATTGTTCAGCCCTAGTGACTTAATGGACTTTTCTTCTCTTTATGTTCAGTGAACAATAAGTTCAGTCGATTGCTGGAAATTCCTGTGGACACATCCAAAGGTGATTTTTAATATTTAATTTTCTGTTGTGATTTAAGGGATGTGAATTTCTACCAAAAATGCCATTCGACAACCGAGGAGCAAAAGTCGAATATCTTAAAAAATAAAAAAAACGCACATTCTCACAATGACAGAAAGGGAGGCCAATTTCATCTTTAGCGATTTGTCATCAAACAAACTGTTTATTAATTGAACAAGTTACATGTTCTCATTTTTATTTTACATAGTACCCGTATTTTCCGGAGTATAAGTCGCATCAGTCAAAAAATGCGTCATGAAGAGGAAAAAAAAACATATATAAGTCGCACTGGACTATAAGTCGCATTTATTTAGAAATTTAATTCATAAAATCCAAGACCAAGAACTGACATTTAATCTGGAAAGGCAAGTTATTCAGCTGCACAACAGCACACAGAACAACAGCTGAATAGTGTCCGGTGTGTTAGCGTAACACATTAACAGTTATTCAGCTGCACAACAGCATAAAGAACATATACCTGGGAGGCTGAATAGGCTAAATTAACATTAACCAGCGAGTCCAACAAGTTACCGGTCAGCAAGTTCACTAAGCTCCCGATCTCATTCCACACATCACTGTACTCTTCATCCTCGGTGTCGCTTCTGAACAACTCTGCTAACTAGAGCGCCCTCTCGTGGGTGTAGACGGTAATGCTTTCTCTTGGTTCATCTCAGTCAGTATGAATTAATTTTGATATATAAGTCGCACCGGACTATAAGTCGCAGGACCAGCCAAACTATGAAAAAAAGTGCGACTTATAGTCCGGAAAATACGGTAGGCCTATGGTAGGCTAATTGGAAGAAGAAAAAACAATAAGCACGACAGTCCGTTTGTGCATCGCCAAACTAGATGCTCGTTAGATCAAACAATAAATCATTGTCATAATGATTTTATGCGAACCTGCCTTGTTACCGGCAATAGTCTACTTTTTAATCAAATTAGATTAAATCAAACTATTCATAGCCTAACGCTTAATAGGCATATGTCATATTCCTGTTAAACACCCGTTTGGATGGCACAGAAGGCGCAGACACACTCAAGTAGGAGATTGCTAACTTTAGTCAAGTCATCTTCATTTATATTGCGCTTTTAACAATGTAGATTGTTTCAAAGCGGCTTTACAGAGATAAACGGATAATTTAAGGTAACAGATTGTTTTGTCTTTATAGCGGTTCTTGAATAATGTTATTTTCCAGCTAAAGTTAGTTTTGATTGATTCACTTCCGTCGAAAGGATCATTAGTTATTAAATTAGAGACCGCTAAGACGACACCGTTCTCTCTACACAGACTTTAAACTGAAACCTGTGAGAAACACTGATGGCGCTCACGTGCGCATCAAGAATTAATTCTATAGTTATGCTCGTTTGAATATATGTGTGCATGTTTGTAACAAACTACTTGTCTGGCCTTCAAAAATTGTATACAGAATTTTATCACTTCGGGGCAGATATACGAAACCGAAATTATCCCGACAACGCTTTATCTGATAGAGAGGTAATGGGATCCTTCACAGGAGAGAGGCTAGTTGGCACTTCCAGGCATGGCATAATTTACACTCAACTTTATCAACATTAATTTTCTTAAACGAGTCCCACACGAAGCTTCTTGGTTGTTGCATGGTTGGTCTCAGAGTTAACGGTCACGAGAATGCTCTTCTGTTGTTTGTTTACACTATGTACACAACGCACGTAGCCTAGATCGCGCACTAGGGGTTTTCACTCATGTTAGCGACACCTCGTGTCCCCAACAGGAAAATAGATGACAGTAGATGTGGAGGCGCGGCGCGGCTGTTCTGTATATAGAACACATTGGATTTGACCCTTTGCAGGGAGCTTGATTGACAGGTGATCTGACCAATCATACTTCGCCATCCGCCATTTTGAGTTAGTAGATCAACATGGGAGGATTTTAACTTGAGAAGCGGAGTGTACTGATGTCTTTCCGCGGTTAAAACAACATTCCTTCTGATGTTCATTCATGTTTATTTGATGCTATAAATCAGGGGTGGGGAACGTCGGTCCTGGAGAGCCACTGTCCTGCAGAGTTTAGCTCCAACCCTGAAAAAAAACTCACCTGATTGTAGCCTTAATGATCCTAAAGACATTGATTAGCTGGTTCAGGTGTGTTTGATTAAGGTTGGAACTAAACTCTGCAGGACAGTGGCTCTCCAGGACCAACGTTCCCCAACCCTGCTATAAATGAACTAGAAGGAAGAGATGATCGGTTCACGAGCAGCTTTAACTGAGGCTCTACAGCGATCTGTCACGACACATTAAAGAGCCAGAAAACAGTATTAAATGTTTAAATTTCTTTTAAAAAAATGACCAAATTTGAAAGGTGAGGCTTTGTTTAATATGTTTAATATCAAAAGTAGCCTGATCTGTGTCTGTCAGTGTGTTGTCAGTGTCCTCTCTGCTTCACAATGTGAGAACATGTGTGTGCGTGAGAGCGACGTAGCTTGTCGGACATAGCGACAGTAACTAAGGGGGGTGGGTCTTTGCGAACGGTCAAAATATAACGATATTCGAAAAAGCTATTTTATGAACGAATTTCGCACGCAGTCGCGACTATTTGAAGATCGCGACTCATCCCTACTTGTGATGTATGCAAACTTCAAATCATTTTAACATATTTTTTTCTGATAATTTTATCTTAAACTCATCACTGCATTTTAGTGCCTCCTTAACATGTAATAAAACGAGGGATTCATTCACTCCTACAGCTCATTGCGTGGAGCCGCCGTTAACGGGAAGCTGTCGAGAGAGCACCACCCACTGGTACTACAATCCGTATAAACAGAGTTGTAATCGCTTTAACTACGGCGGGTGTGGTGGGAATCTGAACCGCTTCAAGACGGAGGAAGAGTGCCAGTCTTTGTGCAGTTCAGTGACGGGTGAGTTTTACTGTATTATCACCATAAACTACACAGTGTACCTTTAAATAGTGATTATAAGTATTTTATTAGCTAAAATCAATGTCTTTATTCATAAATATGTCCTCTATTGGTGTAAATGACCTCTGTCAATGATCTGACTTATCCTCGTAAGCGAAGAATTTCTGATCTTTATTTACATGGGACGGGTAAGTCCACGGAGGCTTCCATGTCGTGCCGCCATTTTGAAAAACTTTTTTTTTCTTTTTTTTCCGCAATTATAAATCGGTACAAAGGAAATAATACAGAACAATGACCATGAACGTGGGGATACAGAGAAGAGGAAAATAATAACACATAATTTAAAAAAATTACAATGTATATAAAACTTGTTCTATAATACAGAATGTTTTTAAAGCTTTTTTATTCGTTTTTTTTTTTTTTTTGAAGTGATGACAATAACTGTAAATCATAAGCAAATACTTTGCAGTTAGTTTTGGAATTTAAGGTATCTTGCTTTGTGAATATGGTATTTACCCATCATACAAAAAAAAGTTTAATATATCATCTAGCTTTTTATTTTCAGAGACATCCGAGTGAAAAAAGAGCCTTACTGATAGAAATATTACACATCTGGTGAAATGCAAGATTAATGGAAGCTGAAATTTGAAGCCAAAATTGTTTAGTATAAGAACAGAAGTAGAATAAGTGTAAAATAGATTCTTGGTAAAAAGAGCATAGTGGAGAAATATTATGGTCAAATTTACTTAAATATTTATTACAAGGGTCCATCTTGAAAAACTATAATAGCAGAGAGGGATAAAAAGCACTAGCCGACCTCAGCGCGTTTCCGTTCAGAGCCAGCGTCACGTGACTGAAGCGGACAAGGAGAAACTAATATATTATATAGACTCATTACATGCAAAGTGAGATATTTCAAGCCTTTATTTGTTATAATTTTGATGATTATGGTTTACAGCTTATGAAAACCCCAGATTATCACGTGAAACTAAACAATATCCAATCAGAAAGCGAGATGATGGAAGAGATTGTCATTCTCACTCACACCCCCATTCACTCACTCACTCACTCACTCACTCACTCACTCACTCACTCACTCACTCACTCACTCACTCACTCACTCTCTCTCACACTCACTCACTCTCACAAACACTCTCACACACTCTCACTCACTCACTCTCACAAACACTCACTCACTCACTCACACACTCCCCCACTCACTCACTCACTCACTCACTCCCTCCCTCACACACTCCCCCACTCACTCACTCACTCACTCACTCACTCACACACACACACTCCCTCACACACTCCCTCACTCACTCCCTCACACACTCCCCACACACACTCACTCACTCACTCACTCACTCACTCACTCACTCACTCACACACTCACTCCCTCACACACTCCCCTCACACACTCACTCACTCACTCACTCACTCACTCACTCACACACACACTCACTCCCTCACACACTCCCTCACACACACACTCACTCACTCACTCACTCACTCACTCACTCACTCACACACAC